>DWJZ01001162.1:0-25032 GCA_018249125.1 Asbolis capucinus | reverse complement strand
GCCCCTCGCCTCGCACGCACTGTGCGTTGACCTAGTGGCCTGCACGATCTTTAATCTAAGCTGGAGTTCGTCCTCCTGCTGGTCAAGGATTTTCACTACGAGAAGGTTGCTCGTCAGCATGTGAGGTAGGTCAAGAAATAAACATCATTCATGATCGATCATTTTAATAATTTTTTTCTACTAGTTGCAGTGTTAATTTTTTTTAGAAACAACAGAATCAATTTCTTGGTAAAGGAACCTGTTGAAATATTTTAAACGATTATTTAAAATTGAATTATTTAAAACTGAATAAATCAATGTACAACCTGACAAATATAAAAGTTATATGTCAATATATAATTTAGTATTAAGTTTCACAAACAAACGTTTTATCAATATATTTTCAGGAAAATGATGAAGTAGATAAATCCACGCGGGGGCTCCTCAGTGGCCTATTTTGCATTGATCTTAAGAAAGAGAAACCTGTCGATGCTACTCTACCGCTTCTCTTTTTTGATACAGTTAAAGTGCTCCACATTTACAGGATTTGAAATCGCTCTAGAAATGCCTTTTTATAGCGTCGTCGTACTTTTTATACATCTGAAATTTTGGAGGTTTAAACTTGTTATGAAAAAATAATTACGTTTTGAATCTCTTTGCACTTAAGTTTAAAAATTGCTATTTTAAAAATCATTCGCTATTATTTTACAACTAAATTTTACATGTTAAATGGACGTTAAATTAATTTGAACCTTAAAATGTATAAAATAATGTTTTATCATGTCTTTTAATGGTATAAAAAAAATTGGATTGATTCTACGGGAAGTGAAGCGGATGAGCGGGTTCATTCCGTGGTGCGATGGAGTTCGCGGTGGCAGTGGGCTTGTGGGCTGTGGGCAGTGGGCAGTGGGCAGTGGGCAAGCTTTACCTCCTGTATTTCGACAATCATCTTTGCGACGCACTCACTTCACTGTTTCTATTTTAAGTCCACATGTCTATAGCACAGTTGGTTCAGATTATTATCGTCCTTCTTATGGAAACTGTTGGTCATCTACAACACACGCGGAAAATACGTTTACTCTCAGACCCGTATCCTAACCTAACTATTGACAAAATGCTTCATAACTATTCAAGATTTCTGTAAAATAATACTATTTTTTTTTTTTGCTTATAAAAATTATTATTCTTGTTTTTCGTTTTGGAAAAATGCTTTATGAATTTTATCATTAGATAAAAATATAAAGCAAATACTCAGATTAAATATTACAAATGGGGCTGAAAATATTTTCATGTGCATTACACTGTTTTTATTAATTATTTTACGGTAAACTTCGATGTACATAATATCAATAAAACCACAAAATAACGGTCGAAGTAAAACTGTAAAGGTGACCCGTTCCGTAATACAGCTGCAAGCACAATATAGCGACACCATTGTTTGAACACAATTGTGGAACAGTTGCACAATTTAACACAGCGTACAGCCGTTTCGTTAGTGTACGCGGGGCCTGCGGTTCGGATAGACGCTTGGCGCGGTCCGCGGATACTTCACGGATATCGTTAGTTCAGATGGATGTCTGAAGTAAGAAAAGCGTGAAGAATAACACGTTTTTCAATTAGAGGTTAGGTCTGTTTGTTAGCGGGCAGCGGGCGGCGCGCACCGCAGGCCGCCGCGGCCGCGCTGTCGGCTCGCTACTCGTGACTCGTGACCGGGTCGCGGCCCCTCCCCGCGCACGCCGCCCCGCTCGCCCCGCGCCGCTCCCCCTCGCCCGCCCCCGCCGGGCCTCAGACCGCACTGCAGCGCCCGTCCGTGCCCGATGTCGTAACATCTTCGAAATTAGCAACGCCGATGATGCACTTTCGGGCGAGGAGATATGAAAAAGGTGTTTAGGTGTATACGGAGTGGCCCGGGCCCGCCGCGCCGCTTGCCAACTGATACCGACTGGAGCCAGTTATTAGGTACACCTCAATAGAGATTAGTCTATAAAATTTCTGTAACAGCGGTCTAATAAAGTTTCGGTTTTTGGCAGAAAGCAATTGTGGTTCAATTCTCGTACTTAGGCTTACTTTTCTAAAAGTTGGTATGTTACAATATACAAGATGAAATTCTTAAAGATTTAAGATGGTTCTGAACGTTATCACAATTTCCATGTAACATTTTGCCCTCTAAAGTATTAACAATCTTAAGACAATCGGCTTTTACTTCCGCGGAAACAAAAAGGTTAATTGATGTGGGTGAACTACCGATATTGAAGGAGGGAACGGTGTCGCAGATAACGGTATTTCGCAGAAGGTAGGGCGTGCAGGGTAAAGGGTGGAATTCGTAACAGCCGCCGCTTTTTGCTATGTTAATCTAGTATGAAAAAATTTACATAAATTTGCAAACATACGAGCTCGTTGGCTTATCAAACTTCTTTTAAAATAACCGACGTTTCCCGTTCAAATACATACATAACGTGCACACTGTATACGGAACTCTTCACTTAGTGTAGTTTTTAGAAGCTGTAATTCTTCATTACTTTTTTAGCAAATGTATTTTTTTGTTTCGCTGTCTTTACATGAATGGATATATACTAGCGGCCAGCCCCGGCTTCGCACGGGTGGAAATTTTGTTTTTTATAGATCATTTTCCTGATCTATCGTCAACCGATTCTGCAGCGCATGCTATCAAAGACATTTTACAGTACCTTCCTCCTTAGGTTAAATAATTATAGTTTTAGTAAGGATCCCTAATTGTTTCTAGATATGTATATAGCTTATGTCACTCAGTGATAATGTAACATTCTAATGGTGAAAGAATTGTTGATATCGGATCAGTACTTTTTAAATTTATTTGTCACAAACATACAAACATGAAAATGTTATCTCTTTATTATTAATGTGGATATACAGACAACAAAACAAAAATAATCGAAATACAAACTATTGGTGGAGTTTTTTTTAATAAGAAATAGAATTCAAAACAATTATTTAGAATTTTTGTTTGTTTGTCTGTTCATCTATTTGGGCCCTTGTGCACGTTTATTTTAATAGTTCTGATGAATTATGTTGAGCTTGAATTAACATAGTTTTTGTTTTAGAATCCTGTCTACTGCCGGAGGCTGGTGTCACTCGTTATTTATATTTTTTTAACATACCTATTATTATCTACAAACTCGTATCCAACCAGATGGAATCGTAATAAAGCATTAATTTATAAAATGGTCCAACTATTGAAATACAACAGATATTTGAATCACCTTCGATTTCAGATGACAATATATCTGAAACCCTAAATCTAGGAGATAAGACTCTTCTCTCGCAACAGCTTAAATATAGCCAAGTGGCTTAAATATGCGCACCACCTAGGCCTCGATATTTTAGGAACTGTCATCCTCACATATTTCAAATTAATTCTAGTTTTATCAATTTTATCACATATTAAATTACGTCTCATTCATTATAATGTTTAATTTAATCATTATGAAAACACGAAAATTATTTATTTATTTGTTTATTCGTAATCACATCAGTGTAATATTTATTTTTAAAACACTTGTTCATCTGAATCTGTTTCTGTATTGTATGAATTATCACAGTATGATATACAATACAATATTCTAGAAATTGGCCTCACCTCGCTTCAGAAAGAAGATAGAATGAAATCTATCCAAAAATCCTTCTCGTCATATAACCTACAGACATGCACAATTTTGTCTCAAGTGGTCCAGTGGTTTCGGAGTTACCATACCTAATATCCCACGGGAAGAAAGAAGTATTCTGGGACCCTATAACAGTTGTCCTTACATTAGCTATAAACATGCTAAATTTCATCTAAATTGGTCCGTTGGTTTGGGAGTTGCTATACTAATTTTATCCTGCGGGAACAAAGCCATTTCCTCGGATAAAACAATTCCTATAACCATTCCCAGGTTTTATACTTCGATTATGCCAAGTTACATCTAAATCTGTCCAATGGTTTTTGCGTGTAGCTCGAACAGACAGACAACAAATCCAAAAAAAAAGTTTTGGTCCTTATATCAATAACAAAGCCTCCCTGCATGAAAATTTTCAAAAAATATGTAATGTCCTTAATTGACCATGTTACCGTTTTATTATTAGTATGGATTGACAATTCTTTTTTTCATGTCATTAAAAACTTTTTCCGTTATACGTACTAAATTCTATTAAAATATTCGATCATTCAAATTCAATTAAGTCATGTGGGCAATAGCAATACACCTATCAAGTGTCATTGTTTCATAATTGCTTGATTTCACTTTCATTGAATCGAATATGATGTGGGCGAATGATCGCAGGCCGCTGTCGACTTGACAATCGACATCGGTGTCACAGTGACAGGTGACAGGAAATTGCGTGCGTGTAGCCGTGGTTTCCCGCGAAAAAATATAATTGTCTGCTTTTTAGGATTCCATGTTTATCGTTTTAATATAATCAGATAAATTATAACATAGTGACACAGCCTAGTGGTTGGTAGAAATACTGTAGAAAATTTACTTGAACAGCAAGTAATGCTACGTGGAAAAATTCAAAAGAAAGAGAGTTAACAATATTATTACTAGAAACTGTTGTGTGTTTACAGTTAATTTATTACATAAATATCTCGCAGGGAATCGAAGTCGAATCTTTTTGTTAGAAACACAAAATAAGCCAAAATAGCATATATCCGTACGTAATATATTAAAATAACATCCTCTTTGATTAACAATTTGGCCAAAAATCATGCCAAGCAGGCAATATTACTACAGTATCATAATTTCTGATGAAAACGTAATGGAATTGATAACTGGTAATAATTTCCAATAACTGGCCCATACTGGCTGTGACATACTGGCTACAGAGTATTCTACCATACTGAGTATGTAGTAGTAGCCACCCCAAAGGGTAAAAATATTTACCGAGCACGAGTCTCTTCAACCGAGGAGGCCTAGAACGTACCAAACCACGCTGCTCCATTGTGGATTGGTGGAAATATTTGTACTACCAGAAATCCTCGAACAAACGTTAAAAATTACCATCTGAAAATATCAATTCAGGCCGAAGGCTACACATGCCATCCTGAGTGCGGAAGAGCTCAGAAAATTTGCTATCTGTGACCTTTATTCGTATTCGTAACTTCTCCATCACGACAGCAACGGGGCAACAAGCGTTTTAACTGTTAATTAAATATCTTAATATAAGAAACAACGTGTTGTCGAGAGAATCAAAGTCACGGCGCACCCTCCTCTCCTGTCAGACGGGCGGGAAGAATTCGGAGAGAGCGGCTGAACGCCATTCCCTCCACATTCCACCGCTCACTTGTAATTAGACGAACCTGCTCCAATTACCAAGACGAGAGGGTCCGAGACAAATGTGGAAATATACCACTAGCTGTGCCCGCGGTTTTACCCACGTTTACTTCCAGAAAAAATCTATCAAGCTCCTAAAAATAATATTTCTATTTTGTAATGTTTTTATTAATGCTCAGTACTGATCGGCCGTAACGTGGTGGTGGATTCCTTTCTCGGTAAATGGACTATCGAACATAAAAAGATCTTTTCAATTTGAACAGAGACAGACAAAAACAAACAAACAATGAAACAAACAAACTTCTCAGCTTTGTAATGTTATTATAAATTTTACAATAAAAAATTATTGGTTTTAAGTGAGTGTTCCCGAAAGGGCAGGCTTTGAATAGACGTCACACTAATTTTAAAAGTTAGGGCACAGAATAGCGCAAAATTCAATATCAATTTAGATCTGTGATTGGCTTGCAACATATTACCGAAGATATAGATTCGTATGTTACTAATGGTTATTTTTAGATAGGTTTTATTTTACCTTCCCATTCGAAAATTAAAGTCGGTCACATACGTTCTAGAAGGTAGATACGCGAGGAATCCATTTACAATATCATCATCATCATGCAAACCCATCATTGCCCCGCTATTGGGGCTTGGGCCTCTTTTCACACTGGGCCATAGTCAACCAAGTCAAATGCGGATTGTTGTACATCTCACATTTTCGAGAACTCATAAGATTTTCTTTCGCCGAAACAACTTTCATTAACCTTGCATGCTGTGAAAATTAGAAGTGTACAGGAAGATGATTGAACCAAGGACCTTGCGTTCGGACGGCCAGCATTCAAATCGTTAGACTACCACTACTTATCATCACCACACTAAACATAATCCTAATATTATAAATTCGAAAGTTTGTATCGGAAGGATAGACGTCTGTTGCCTCTTCACGCAAAAACTACTGAACCAATCTGGATGAAACTTGGCACAGAGAAAGATTATAGTCTGGAATAACACATCATCTACTATTTATCAACATACCTATCACGAAAAGCCTCGGTAAGACACCAGTAAACCAATAAATTAGGGTACGACATAATATAAAAAAGCTATGTTTAACAGATAGTCATATATATTTTTTCAGTATAGATCTAATTGGTATTCAAGTATATGCCGTCTTTCTGTCGAGCTGACAGAAATCCTTTAAGAATTTTTACCTCACAAGGGTTTTAGGAGGACTTTGTGCGCGAATTAATCATTAAACGGATGAATTAACAGGATACGACAGACAGTAACATATACATAGATACTGTTAAAAGTATTCAATCTGGTGTTTAATTAGGAAATAACTGATAACCGAGGAATGAAAATAAAAACTATATACCCTACGAGTATAGCGTTAGATTGTCGTACGAGATAGATTTTAATTCCTGGATACACTTCAAATTTTCAAAAGTTCATGAGAAAACCAGCACATCTGGAAATTTCTCATGAAGTTCTCTATGGTGTTAAAGCCTTACTTGGCCAGCCTGATGGTCTGTAGTCCTCACAGTGAGAGTGAAGACCTCAGTAATGAAAGTTCACTTTTTAAAGTGAGTGAATGAAGCGTTGCCAGCCAAGACTCAACCAATAATATACTACTCAGAAAGGTATAATTTAATAACCATATCCAAGCAAATCTGGTGCTGACGTTTCTATTAACATTAGAACCACAGGTGTAGAGACGGCATTATATTACTGTGATCTATTCATATCTCTGATGAAGAGCTTACAGAGCTCGTGGTTTGCCACTAATCAGCAATTCGAATTGGAGAAGTCGACTTTGGTCTTGATCTCAATATGACTAAAACCTGTACATAGTATGGGCCCTGGATGGAAGCGGTAACTGTAATGCTGAATTCGAACTCATAGGGGATATAACTCCTACTTATCATTTTATTTGCAGCAGGCGGTTTTACAATTGGTCGTTTTGAAAATAGAGAATGCCAGGTCAATTTACGACGTCTAGTCCGAGTGCAGACTTCGTAAATAGTCTGGGTGCTGGTCGTAAAAGTGGTTATGGTCCTGTTTAGATCGAAAGTAAACTATTATATCCATGTCGGTGTCGATGAATAATTTCATGGTTACTTAGAACAATTTTTACACAATTCACCCTTAATAAAAATAGAAAAGAAAGTACCTAATCCATGCTAATTATAAATGTGAGTGTTTGTATGTTTGTCCGTTTCTTACGTCAAAACGGAGCGATGGATTGAGTTTGTTTTTTATGTAGAAAGAGTTGATGGTCTGGAGAGTGCCATAGGCTACTTTTTATCGATATGGTACTGCGAGGGCGGAGCCTGGAGAAGAAATATTATTTTATAAAAATTTGTGTCTGTCAATTTGGTTTGTTTAGTATTGAATTATCATTTTGAGCAGCACAAAGACACTAATAGGTATAAAAGTATCATTACATATATAAATTTAAGTATTCCTTACCCAATCAAGACAGAGTATTCCAGGAATATCTTTTTCAGAGCATAATATAAGTGTTTCTTTTATTCTCAATAAACCTACTTATATTTTAAATGCAACTGGATCTTTATCGTATGTTATGCTCTCCCATCCGCCACTGAACCGATTTTGTTAAAAAATAGTACAAAGATACACTAGAAATTGAGAAAGAGCTTTACTTAACGAAACAAAGCTTTAAAGAGGTTTAAATACGGCATTAAAATGTGTACGGAAATTAATGTTTTTTCTATTATTTTTTAAATTTCCTCCAGAGTAAGGATGAAATAGGGCAGAAAACTGTTCCACACGGTCGAAGTCGCGAATTATTTTTTAAATTATTTTCAATGTATAATGTATTAGAACTGTATAAAACTTTTATCCAGCCCAGTAACCAAAAATCGAGGACTGTAAATTCCAAGAAAAATGCAAATTGCCTTTTCAATGTCAGTACAAGAGCAGAACGCGAGAGAAAAATGTAAAAAAATCTAATTTCTCTTATCAACAGTTCGTTTAACCGTCTTCCCGTCTTTTTATCTGCAGATCACTTCACTTGGGGAGTTGACAGGAGCCGGCCCTCTAGGTGGTCCGAGATAGGTTTAAGATATAAGAGATAGGTTCAGGTCCGAATGCTGGAGACACCAGATATGCTCTAACCCCGTTTTAAAATAATTATATTGCAGAACTCAGTTCAAATTAAATGCATTATAAATATTTTGGAATGATTTTGGACTCGAAAGATTTTTAGTTGAAAGGGTTTAGTTTTATAGTATTTAATTAATAAATTTATAACTCTTGTAGGGACTTTGTATTGTAAAATTTTGAATCTCGTTTAGTGAGCTCTTGGTTCCTAAGGCGAAATAAAGAGTTTTCATTTTATTTCAAACGTTTTGATCTTGTAAGCAATGGCAAAGTTCACTTACGCCGTAAGTAATGATGACGTCTAATATGTCGGACTTAGTAAATTCCTATTCACTCTTCCCATAAAGATGCCAACATCATACATAGACGAGAACTGCGAGGTAGCAAGATTTTCCATTCGCGGTGCTTAGTTAAACCCCATTCTACTTGGACTTAGTAGGTTTCCAGAATCCAAGAAGATTACACATGAATGGAGTATGGATTTATATACATAAATATGTATATGTATGTATGTGCATTATAAATATCCAATATAACATGAAAATATATTAAGACATTCAATATACTTTTGAGATGTAGTGAAGACTTTGGGAGATAACTTTTATCAATGTTTTGGTTTTATCGACATCTGTGTATGTACACACATATGTATGTATGTATGAATTACCCATTAGTAAGCACGGGTTATTCCTTATAACTGAAAAGGCTTACAGCATATACCACCACGCTGCTCCAGTGCGTACTACAGGACGATTTAATTTAGATAATTACATGCTATAATATACCGTTTCTTTTTAAAAACATCAGCCGAACACCAAGAGATACCGGTATCTTCTTTATATCGTTAAAAATAACTAAGTTACTTATAATCTCTTTTCTTTAGCATATAAGTCCGAGTCAAGTTGATGTTCTGAACTGGCCTTCGTAGTCAACCTTGGTCGCGAGTGTCTCGTTCCAAGGTTGACTTGAAAACTAGTGTTTTTCTAAAAGCGGAACAAGAATGCCAACGGAAAAATAACATGACGAAAATATACATGTTTTTTGTTGTAGGTCTTTTAAAAATTTTTTCTCAACTTTTGAATGTATTTTTTATACTATGAGGCTATTTCTAACTCTGTTTTATTTTGGTCCTTTGTCTATCTGTCTTGTAAAATTTTTGTTGTTTATGGAATAACTAGCTAAACCGGAAAACGTTGCCCTACTGTATAATTAACTTTTACCTTTTTCCTGCGGGAATAAAGTCGTTTCACGGGATAAAAATTATCCTATAACCTACCTCGGTAAATGTACTACTCAATACAAAAACAACATTAATTCGGTCCTGTAGTTTCTGAGATCAGCGCGTTCAAAGGGTTAATAATATTATGTATAGAGTAAAAAATAAATCGGTTACTCGCGAATAATAGAGAAAATAAAAATAATGTGATGATTTGGTAGACATATAATTTAGTTTAAGGCGCCTTAAATTAATTGTTAACACGACGCAAATCAAGAACATTTGTATGTATGAGATTGATTGATATTTACTTAAGTTAAAGATGTTATTAATTTAATCAACATAAGTAAAGTATTAAAAAATAAAATAAAATATTTTTTAAAAATTTTACTTTCTGCAAGAATGTTGACAACTCCCAAAACGTCACTTTCGTAGTAACTTTTCTTTTTTTAATTTTTTTTTCTACATTTCTGTTTGTACTTTAAGAAGCCTCAGCGTACCGTATGAGAAATATTGAACTAGAAATTGCACTCGCTTTGCTTCGGAAGAAGAGTGGTCGAGTAGTTTTAGAGTTGTCATACTAATTTTAACCTATTATCCCACGGGAACAAAGCAGTTTTCTGGGATAAAAAGTGTCTTATAACTATCGTCCTTACGTGGTACATTTTTATCGGAGTAAACATACTAATTTGAATCTGTGGGAACTAAGCTATTTATACTGGGATAAAATATGTCTTATAAACATTATCGGGTTTTAAACTATGACTAAGCCAAGTTTTATTTAAATCTGTCCAGTGGTTTTCGGGTGAAGCTCGAACAGACTGACAGACAATACTCGTAAATCCAAAAAAATCTTTATCGATAACAAAGCCTCCGTGCATCAAAATTTTCAAAATACTTATTGTACAGAATTGACCCTGTTTTACTATTGATTTTGGGCATGTGAAATTTCCCTTTTCGACATTAGATACTTAAAAATAATTCGAATTAATTCCACCAACGTATAAAATTGACTTCAATCCACTGGTCCACTACAGAGCACGGGTCTTTCCTCATACTGAGGACGTCTAGACACACCAACATGCTGCTCCCATGGGGATTAACAGAGGCGTTACTGGCCAAACCAAATATCAGAAGTTTTTATGCCGCTTAACGATTGCCATTTAACAATAACAACAGGCACCGATGACTTTACGTGCACTCTGAAGTACGGAAGTACTCATGAATCTTTGCCACCAGTCACGCATCGTCCTACCGACCGCGCCCGCTGTTGGTTAACTTTATCAATTGCTTACAATCGAAACAAGACGCCGCGTGAACGCTTCAAACAAGTCGACGAGCTAT
This sequence comes from Asbolis capucinus, assembly GCA_018249125.1. Taxonomy (NCBI): domain Eukaryota; kingdom Metazoa; phylum Arthropoda; class Insecta; order Lepidoptera; family Hesperiidae; genus Asbolis; species Asbolis capucinus. Next base: position 14,082 of record DWJZ01001162.1, on the reverse strand, counting down.
GGACGCTTTTAGAACGAATGAGATTATTGAAAGTGAACCTAGTCAGGCGTTTCCCATAACATTTTCAAGAATATATGTAGTTTATTGATCCGTCTTTCACCAGCATGAACTGTTGTAACGCAGCTTTGCTACGAAAGTCCCAAACCCAATATGCATGTCTTGGGTTGGTTCGTGGTCCTGAACAGAAACAATAACACTCGTATCTGGTACAATTGACGAAAAACAAATGTTGGAACAGTCTCCAGCAGTACCTACCGTGGAGTTGGTACACTTAGGTTAATCGCAAGCAAAATATTTAAAATAACATGTACGTACCTTCCATCAGAATGTGAGCATAATGTAATTAAATGCATATTAATTTAATTAGGAATAGAGTGGACTAAAAATATTTTACGAAACCCCACCGCAGTCGAAAAGAAAACTCATTCAAATTATAGAACCAGATAGGTATCAGGACTGTTCAGAAGAGTCACTCTCATAAATTATATCAAATGCCTTACGGGGCTACTAATTTGGTATAGAGCTCACCTGGGACAGCGTGGTACAGTGGTTGAAAAGAAGAGAACTATCGGGCAATCCTACCTTACCTTCACTAAATATGCGAGGTCTTTGACTATACTTTTAGTCAATCAGTTATTTGAAAGTTTTCGATACAGACAGATTACAATACATTATTATTTATCCGCTTCACTTATACCAAACGTTCTAGTTTTTAATAAAATATAAATTTTTAGAACAGGCATAGAAATTGGTTAGGTTAGCGTGCAGCATTAGGTTTTGATGAATGGAAATTCTAGAAAATACTTATATATATGATTTTAATGTACACGAATCGGTGAATGTAAATGTGCCGCAGCTACGGAGGCCGGCGACCGCTGGTGGCGGTGGAGAACGCATGTGCCGATATTGCCGAGAGATATCCTACGATAGTATAACGCGTTATTTCACATTCTTTGATCATCATCACCTCTGCTGTATGCAGCATAATCGCTTTATGTTAAACTATAAAAATCTCCATCCTGTACAATTCACACTCCTAACTGATCCCCGACCTTTATGGTATTCCCTCAAAAACTATATGAATGCTATTAAAACCAGTATCCCAAGTAACTGAAGTTTCGTTGTTTTGAAGCTCCTCCTCTGAGTACACATTATCCAACCGGACTGAGGAGCCGCAAACAGTACTGGAGCCAAAGTGAATTAGGCCATTAGAGTAATCGATACTTAGTGCTGCTAAGAAAGGATTATCACATGAGGACACTGTGATCTGGTAGACATTTGAATAATGCAGGTTGCATGTGCAGTGGCTACGGCAGAGGGAAAAGGACGCGCGCATGTGAAACGTGGTGCGCGCGAGCGAGACGCCGGCTGCGGCACCGCGGCCGCTGCCTCTTGCGGGGCCGCTCGGCGTCCGCCACCGCCTCGCCCGGGTGCACCGGCGCTCCGCCCCTGCCTCGAGCGGCTGCGGCACCACGCGGGGAGCCGCGAGCGAGCACGGCCACAGGCGGCGATAATAACCATATTTCCGGGCGTGTCAGTGATCACCGATTACGTAAGAACGCGGCGGGGGCGCCGGTCGCGACGCGGTTACCTCTCTGGCCATCGCGGCATGACCGCCGGAGGCCGCGGGCGCGCGCTCACGCCGCCATCTTCGAGGGGCACAGCCCGGGACTCGCGTCGCGACTCGCGGAGCACTTGAGCGCTGCGCCGCGTGGGCGGCGATCGATGCCCGTCGCGCGCATGCTCGACCGAGACGGCCCGAGCGGCTCCGAACGTGCGCGAATGCGCCCGAACATCCCCGAGCGCCGCCGAGCCGCCCGGTGCATCCGCCCTGACCCACTTTCCGCGCACACTGACCTCCTTCTCCGACTTCCAATGGAGCGAGTTGCGATCGCTCGGATGCGGCGCGTATACCCAGCGGCGCTGTCATTCAACCTGTTTTAGTCGGACCGTTTGGAACTCTATTAGTAGGTGCATACGGCCGTTTAAGGCGTGGCCCGGCAGCCGCGGCGGCAGCGGCGCTGCGTGTAGCTCCGTCGCCGGTGCTGCGCGATACATCTATTGCACTGTAAGGTACCGAGATAAGTTCGTATTTATATACCGGGAAGGCAAACAATGAATAACGAACTGTGAAATAAAAGCAAATTCGACCGTTATCTGTGAAGCTTATTTTATTTGTGCCAGCAGAATTGTACGGAATGATTCGTTTACGTCCCTAATAAAAGTCCGAAAATTGTTTCTTAAAAATTATAGCGGGACCAGAAATGTTAACGAAGACAAAATTAATTCATTTAATGCAAAGACTAATTAGTATAAATGTAAACAATGCAACTCATGTAAGAATCGTAGATTAATCACACAGGTGGTACGAATTGTTGTACACGGGCTGCGAGGTCACACCTACTCTAGGTGCTACAGTCGATTTCATGTTTTGGTTCAAACGTTGTTATCATTAGTCAGTAAGTAGATATGTCTATAGCCTTCCTCAGTAAATGAACTGTCCAACTTTTCTTTTTCATAAATTTTTCATTCAAAAAAATAATTAAACAGTCAAATTAACTCTTCAGCTTTTTAATCTTAGTATAAATCATAGTTTATGTCATAAGTACAGATTTGGGGGCACAGGAATGTCCCCGCCAAGTCGAGCTAAGACGTTCTTTTTTTTATTTCTATAAATTAGTGCTTGACCACAATCCTGATAAAATTCAGTTATAACTTTGTTGTTGATAAAATTAACAACCTGATTTTCAATAACTAGGCAGGCATTGTATAAAAACGCATTGTATTATGTATAAAAATAATTAAAAAATACATGTTTTAATTTTATTCTGAACAGTGTATAAATCAAGGAAAACCTAAAATACTTTGCAATTACGGTCTAGTCTCCTAAATATAAAAAATGCATAAATAACTTCGTAATCCCATACAAATATATAACATTACAAAGATAATTGAATGAATCAGTGTATACCTGTATATATTTTTATTACAAAAAGGGATGAGATACCAAAATAAACATAACTTGTAAACAAACCAAGTCTCGCAACTCAGGACCGTAAAAAGTTGTAAGATCCATGTCATTCCAAGTCGGGTCATCATCATCAGCTCATCCCATCACGGCCCACTATTGAGCACGGGTCTCTGAATGAGAAGATTAAGGCCATAGCCCACCACCCTGCCCAAGTGCAGATCGGCAGACTTCACACACCTTTGAGTTAAGCAAACTCCCCGGCATGCAGGTTCCTCACGATGTTTTCCTTCACCATTATAGCGAGTGACATTTGTCAGAAGTGTGCGCACTGGTATTCGAACCCTGACCCCCCGAGTACGAAGCCAAGTTCTTAACAACTAGACCATCACCGCCAATAAATATAAGCACCAAGTCGATTAATTTACATGATTTACCTATTAAATTGCTTATAAAATTAATAGATATTTAATTAATAAATTACGTATATTTAGTGCTGCAAACTTTTTGTTCTTTTTTCCTCAACAACCAGTTAACAATATGTCACAAGTATTTACACGTGACAGCCAAGATTTATGAATGAAATTTAAAAGTCAAACATCATTTATGTTTCAGATATTAGAACTCTTTTATTTTTAAGTGTAATTAGAAATTCAATTTTAACCCAATTAATATGGAAATTATGGTACAAAATGGCGGAATTCCTCAATATAATATTATATTATAATAACATCGGTTAGTAAAATGTAAATTAGAACAATACACTTTTCTATAGCGTAGGGTTCTATGTAGTTTAGTAAATCATTAAAAAATATATGTATTTATTACACACTCATATCGTCTACTTATGTTAATAGCAAAACAATAAGTCTTAAAAATATAACTACTTATGTTGATAGCAAAAAAAAGTAAGTGTACTGATCCCTGTTGAAGATTTCCGTTGTCTGCAGTCAATCCTGAATCAGGTCAAACCTACGTATCTAACATTGAAAGCTTATAAGCTTAACCAAAGGGGTCTCCCTATGCTTAATACTCAAAAGTAGTGAACAAGCTATTGATAAATGTTATGTATAAAACACATTGGTTGAGCTGCTGGCGGTGAAGAAGAAAAGACACTACGGACAGTGTGAAGAGTCTCTTTTCAAGAACGATAAACGCTTTGTCTTTCTTTCACGTAGTAACTCTTAAAATAACGCTAGACAGCTAATGTTGGCTGCTATTTCAATGGTACTTGTTACATTATAAGGCTACTGCGAAAAATAAATCAGGCCAAGGTGATGAGAATAATAAACTAATAAATAATAAAATAAATTATTGACTGGCCTGTTCCCGGAGCCTTAAAAGACAGCAACACATTTGGTCAATTCAAAGTTCACGCAATCTCAAATACACGCACGGTGTCAAATTATACGGTGGAATGACGCAATATTTTACCTGAAACCGTTCGCCCTATGGTTACCTTATGGTTTGAACGATAGTCTCTCGAAGGGAAGATGCATACTGCGTTCATACAAGATTTATAAGTATTACAACTTCATTATCACTTGCTTCGGTGAAGGAAAACATCGTGAGGAAACCTATAATGCTGAGAGTTCCCCATAAAGTTCTCTAAGGTGTGTCAACTCTACCAACGCAATTTGCCAGCGTTGTAAACTATTACCTGTGACCCTCACATTGTGAGGGGGGACCCGAGCGCAGAAGTGGCACAGTTATAGGTAGGTTTCTAGTAGGAGAGTTGGTGTGTTCCCTTCCTCACGAATATACAGTTTAATCTAATTTTTAGGTTTCCGCGGCGAGGCTGGGTGATGCGGACACCGCGCCGTCGCATTTCTCCTCGCACAGTCAGACGCTACCGAGCTATCAAAAACTTTCTGCGGCGAACATTAGGTACGTTGCTTTCCTATATCTGATGAAGACTATATGTCACTCTCCGATATGTAATTTAAATTATATTAATAAAACTAAAATCGATAGTCTGAAAGCCGCACCACTACCAGATACACAAGCGACTGATGGGCGTAAAAAATCAAAAATTGAGTAACAGCACATTTTCTCAGCTCGACACCTTTTAGTTATTGCCACCACCTCAACTGGAATGGCTTCAACTGCGATGGCCCACTACTGATCACAGGTTTCTCCTCATACCGAAGAAGTGGCCAACATAAGTGTCGGAAGTTTTACAACAAGCCGCCTGAATACGAAATTGTATTAAATGGTTGTGTCATTCTTTAACAAACCTAAACACTCACATACAATAAAATTATTTCAGGTTCATCGTCTCAGCCAGATATTAAGTTAAACTCTTCCATATCTATTAGTGTCTTAGATTTAAAACAAAAAATAGATGGAATTGAACAACAATTAAATACTGTCAGCAAACATTGTCAGGACTTAGCCATCCTCGAGTCCAGATTACAACTGAAGGATAACTTAGACTTAGAAAAGGATACAGATACGAAGAATAAATTCCAAAAAATATCACCAGATCCATGTGATAAATTAGATAACAGCAGATCAACGCCTAAAGTACATACTGGTGACGATGACATAAAAATAACAGTTTCAAATAAAATGCAGGAAAAAAACTTGTCGAACAATTTTAAAGAAACCAAAAGTAGTAAACCTAACCATGGCCTAGATACAATAAAAGAAAATGAACAAAGATTGCATAGACGAAGGAAACATAAGGTTTCGAGGACCGCTCCTGCCAATTTACCAATCTACGGATCTCATTCTCATTATGAACCTAGAAATTATAACCCTCATATAAATACGGGTTATTCTGAAGATCGTCCACAAAGGAGTCGGAATAAACGAGAATATTTTGAGACTAACAACGGACTGGCAAAATACAATAGTCTCACAGAACAGAGGTGTGGAAACTTTAAAAACCATAGAAATAAATGTTTACCGCCCAATCTCGATCATGAGTTTATAGCAGATATTATAAGACGGCAATATAGGCCAGTAAAATTATTCGGTAGAAGAGAATCTGAGTTCAGTCAATTTTCTGCGCCTGTTTGTCGAGATCAAGAATTTTCGATAAGAGAAACAATACAGGAAGCGAGTGACTTATGTTCATGTTGTCACGAAGAATACAGGAGGCACAGACAATCAAAATACATGTGTCATAATGATCTTAGTGATATGAGAAGTCTATGTGACACGCGTCTATACAGTTCCAAAAAACATAAACATACAAGTCACAGAAAACATGCAAATGACTGTTATAATGATTCTGCGATGTATGATGTTATACCAGTAAAAGAAAAATGTAGCCCCAAATCTAGACGCAAATTCGTAGAAGATAATATGCAGGTACATTATAATTATAGGGAAGTACCACCATCTCCACGAACACAGAGACCACGGTTAAATCTGCAAGCTCAATTGCAAACCGAGGATGACGAAGAAGAATTCTTAGGAAATCAGTTTAGAAATATGAAAAAAATACAGCACAAATCATTGATACAAAAGGAAAGAAGTTTCAGCAACATGTCGTCAGAAGTTTTTATTCATAATAAAAATTTTCAATTTTCTAATAATCCAAAACCGTGTGCTGAAGAATGTGTAGGGACAACCAGCCACTTACAATATCCAGTATCTGTACGTGAACAGGGCGTAGTAAATAATGACTTAACTCTAAATACACAAACAACAGATGTATCAGCAGATAAAACAGATAAGGCTCTTAGTGAAATTAAGAACATTTTACAGAGTTTCTTGCAAGAAATAAAAAAAGACTCATCACAAACCGAAAAAAATAATAATTCACCCCAATCTGACGCACCAAACAATGCGAATGAAATAAATCAACAATTTAAAACCAATAGCTTTAATAACAATGGTAATCTTGCACACTGTGGCTTAACACCTTTTATGCAATCTTTCCCAAATTCTTGCTGTTATCCTTTATTTCCTGTTTGTCCAATTAATTGCATGCAGAATGGATTTGTAGTGCCAAGTCCGAGTTTTACTTGCACTGCATGCATTAATAATTCAAAAGAGCGAAACTGCGGAAGTAATGACATGAACAATAAAACACATAATTCAGAAAATGCGAGTAGTGAGACACAGAAGTTGATAAAAGAAATACATAACTTAATATTACAGAATCCGCAATCTATACAGAAAAAGGAGTGTTTCAAACAGACAGAGACTAAAACACTTACAAGTAAAAGTGCATTTGGGGCTACTATTGGGGCTAAATTATCTAAACATGATGTAAAAGTGGGTACAAGAAAGTTGAAATGTCAGTCTAAAAGTTGTGAAGCCATTGGGTCTCTAAAAGCTACGAACACACAGTATGGTACAAATGCTAGTTACTCTGATACTATCCTGGAAAAGGGAAGTGGTGAAGAAATAACGACAGAATCAACGTCTGAATCGGAGTACATTACTGAGCCAACTGTTTTGGATAAGGTATACTTAAAAATATTGTTTTTATATTCTTAAATAGCTGAAAAATAAATTTTCTAATAGTAAGTGACCACCATCGTCAAATGACGTGACAAATTGCCAGCTAAGTAGAAGGGGGTTAAAATGATAAATAGCCCGAATATCTTTAATTAATCCCGATCCTCCTTAAGACCTCTTAATAAAATTATATAAATTTCATAGCACGTAATTAACGGACTAATGATTATAATTTTAAATTACAGAAGAAAGAGAATAGATTCAAAACAATATTGCAATCAATAGGAATTATGAAAAAGAACAAATCTAATAGAATCGAAGAACTCACTGAAAGTGATAGTACCGAAGATGTTGGGAATTCAAATCCAAGACCTCAATTCCATTCATATCCGACGTCACCCTATCCGCAGCACATCATAAATTATAACATGCACGCACAGGAATATTTCCATCCTCCTACAGCCGCCCATCAACACCAGTACGAATGCTATTCTAACCACGATCCTAGAACTTGCTACTCGCCAACGAACATGGGTAAGAAAGTTAAGCATGCTGAAGGAAGACATCACCAGCGGCATGATATGCATTGCACGTCTCCCATTCACAGCCCCACACCGATGTATCCCAATTATTATGATCCTCACTACGCTAACTTACAACCGCCTGTCTGCTTGAAGGAAATAGAAGTAAAGAGTATCGGAACACAAAGCGAAAGAAAGATATCATTGATACAGAAGCTTACTAACAAAATGCAAGTGCCTGTGCAGCAAGCGAAAGAGTCGTCACCGAAACAAAGTTCTATATTGAGCTCCTCAAAAGATAAGAATCAGAAAAATAAAGCTGATCCTTCATTTTTCGATTGGAAGAAAATTCATGAGAAGGCCATGCAAAAAACTACAGATCCGCTTAAATTTACATACAACACCCAAAAGAAATTGGCAGAAGGAGACAATACAATGAGGAACGCAATGCTTAAGAAGCTGTTCTATAAAAGGAACCCGTTCTCACCCAGGAATCTGTTAGTGAGGACTCTTCTAGGTAAGGACCCGTCCAGTTTCGGTGAACCACCTAAAATGTATAAGCCGAGAATGTTTTTGTGAAATGTTTAACGTATGAAAAATGTATAAAAAATTGTGAGTACGTAAAAAGCAAAATGTGTCATTGTGGTAAATGTATTAGAAGTGCTGTATGTAATGAAATAAAGGTGAAATTAACTATTTCGTATCACTTTTCGTAGTTAGCTTTTATTTTTCCATCGGCAACCCAATGAGTAATAAGGGAATTTGTGTCACGCCCAATAAATTACTGTTAATCATTATCATAACCTCCTATATTTGTCCCACTGCTGAGCTCCGGTTGACTCACGATGTAAGGGGTACAATGCGTTTGATGGGTTCCACAAGAACTTTTTGGGAAACTCTCGGAAATACAGTTTCCAGTAAGGTTCCAAAAAGTGATAATTATCTTCTAATATGCACATAGCTATGAACTGATTATGAGAGTTGTATGTTCAAATGGGTTCTATATGTTAGTTTTATAAGTTGAATAAACATTCATAGGTTGAAACCGACCGACTGGCGATAAAGCGCTCTGAAGAAGTTATAAAATATACTGTTTAGTATCGCACCTCGAACGCTACATATGAGAAGGGAAGAGAAGTTTGTATTCCACTGGCCTGGTCCAGGTACGGTGTCAATAAAAAAATATGTCAGTGAACGTTTAACCAACAATCGAACAAACCAACTGTCGGGACTTGTGCAGAAAAATCTTGGCATTAACATCAAAAAGAAAATTTGGACTTTTTTATATTCATTATAGCACTTCACTGCTGATACACCTTTAAACCAGGGTAAATAAAAGGGTTGTACTATTGAAAATCACAGGAATTTAATATAATACTTTAAACAGTGACAATTTTTTCAGAGATTAACTTTCAGGGATGGGCACATGTTTGCATGCGCACTAGCGCCCTCTTCTCTGCCGTCACCATTTTGTCGAGAACGTCCTGCATTTCAGGCCAGGGCTCGTAGCGCTGGTTGATTATGATTATCTTATGGACCGACGGATTTCGCAGATCCATGGTCCGAGAAATGTTACGGCGACTTCGACAACTGAACACTACGTCCACCTGTAACCAAATAAAACATTACAATGACAGTAAAATAACCATATTTTATTTTTTGAACAAAAAATACCTTGTTATTACAAGCCCATATTATAGCACTTATACAAACAGATACAGCCACAAACGTCGTAATGAACAGTGGTATAGTCTCCCAATAAACTCTCGCTGCATACATAATATGCAGTCTCTTGGGTAAGGGTGTATCGTATTGGCTGGGCGGTATCAAACCTCCGATTACCCTAGTCGTCAACATCGCTGGGGGTTTGGTTCTCCGTTTGATAAATAGAGTTTCAGGTGACAGTAATATTGGTCGAACGAATTTCGAAATCATGGTCTTGATCTATGAGTATTTTATTAAATTCAAATAATTGTAAATGAGACAAATGGAAATTGTTGTGCGGCATTAGTCAAAAAGGACTGAATATGAAGTTGTCATATTCCATTTTTAAATGTTGACCTTATTGACTGTTGTTTGCAGACCCCATAAATCACTAGTCATGTGGCCCAGTAAAATGTCTGTTTGGATAATGGATGTAACACCCAACCAGGATAGTATACTCGCATCAAAAAACCTGCCGAGTGAGAGATGCAATACGGATGCTGTGTGTCCCTTTCTAATAGGGTGACAATATGATCTTTGAATATTGTGAGACAAATTTTAATGTATCTACCTATATTTATATTCGTCTCAACCCATCACTATTGAGCACGGATTATTCTCTGAATGAGAAGGTTAAGGCCTTATTCCACCGCGCTGGCCAAGTGCAGATTGGCAGACTTCACACACCTTTGAGTTTTGCATACTCCCCGGCATGCAGGTTTCCTCACGGTATTTTCCTTCACCGTTATAGTGAGTGACATTTAAATGCTTAAAACGCACATAACTCCGAAATTTCTCCAGGACACAACCTTTGAAATGAAATGAAAAGTATTTATTTAGTTTTAGAAACCAATACCACTCACTTAGTGCCTCACTCACTCACAAACCAAACTCACTTAGCGAAAGTCAAAAATTAACAATAAAATTTTATATCAATCAAGTACAACAACAAAACATTATAAAGAAAATTATATAAAAAAGAAGTATTTGAGAGCGATGCCTATCCATTATCGGCTTTATAATAACACCAACTTAAGACTAAGTACGCTGGTGTAGGACGGAAGAAAACTCCCGGTACTCTTTTTAAACAGAATTAAATCTATTATACATTTTTTTCACTAGCCTCAGCGGAATTGAGAGTAGAGCAGATCATTTCCATGCATCCTTGTCACATAATTACTCTACTATACTGTAATATCCCTTACCTATGAGTTGAGATTTGACATGTTTCTTGAGTAGATTCACAGGCAAATCTCGTATTACTTTCGGGAATTTATTACAAAATCGTACACCAAGCCCTACAAAATATTGCTAGACTTTCGAAAGTCGGTACGAGGACGTAACCATTCTTCTTGTTGTCCGACTGTTAACATCGCTGTTCATTTTAAATGAACCTATATTATTCCGTATGAAAATAATATTACTATATATATACTGGGATGCAACTGTCACAATATCTTTGAATTTGTCACGCAATGAGTCGCGAGATCCTAACGTATAAATAGACCTAATAGCTCTTTTCTGAACAAACATAGGAAGATACAAGTTTGTCTTACCTAATATTAAAAAAATCTTATTGTCACCCTGTAAGAAAGGATCTCTCACTATACTCGAGTTTTAGATGCGAGTACACAGTCCTGTTTGTATGTTACATCCATTATTCAAATAAGTCCACAGAGTATACTACTATCCACGGAAACATAAATCGCAGACTTTATACGCCTAAGCAGAGACTGCATACCGGTATAAAATATTTAAATTTGTTTATTGGTACAATATGAGTACTCTTTTTTTGTATACCGACCTAAGAAGCGCATACGGGTATAAGATATTAAAATTTAATTGAAATAATATCAGTACTCAAATGATAGTACAGGGCGAATTTCTGTTAGGATGTTTTCAGTACAATAATTATTTTAACTGTTATATTAAATCAGTAGCGAAATGCGGCGCTAGTGGACTCGCGGGTGCACGAAGGAATAGGGGCGAGACGCGGGGAGGACCAACTAAACACGTCGTAAAAAGTTCAAAGGATAGTTTGCCGTAACAAGATATTTTGTATAAGCTTAGCATTCGAGCGATCGAGAATAACTGATATTTTACAAGAATACCTTAATACTGTGAATACCAATAATTTAATAGACAATTCTTTTCCGATACTCAAATCACTTATTAGGTATATACCGAAACTTTACGCTACAAGAATATAAAAGATACAAGAATCATTTTTGTACCGTTATTTTTGAATACCCGAAATTTAATGATATGACGACAAACAGAAAATAATTGTACAGAAATTCATACCAGTATGTAGTCCCTGTGCCTAAGTAAATTCAATGGTGAAAAAAATGCCGCTGTCTATAGTGTCAGTGTGACATGTCATTAATGTCAAAATCCATCAGTCGCTATTTCTCGGTCTACGGACGCCAACAGTGTTGTTGTTATAATGACATTGTCAAAGTAATGTCATCTGACATTCTCATTCGACAAATTTTGTTTCGCTTGTCAAAGAAAACTGCACCACACGCACGAATGCAAGTGCGTTGACCGCGTAGCAACTTTTTTACCGTAAATATTTGAAGCAAAATATTTGTGAAAGTTTTATTTAGCAAGTAACGTACAATACAGTCGTATGTTTAAATTAAAATGTAATTGTGGTGTTTCTATAAGGTGTAAACGGATGTATTACGTGACAAATTACTGAATGTAATGAGCTAGTCTGGCTGGAGTAAGTGTTGCTTTTATTTTCTGTGTATATCTAAGAATATATTTAAGTGATTCGTATATAACAGCATGAGAAACAAGTATTCTTGAATATCTGAGCCTTTAAATTTAATTTCAACGCTGCTTGTAGGAAGAAACTCATATGACGCCCACGCATTCAAAAAGAACCTGTTTGAATTCTGTATCACGATTCTGAACATACTTTTAAGTTACTGTTTTTATGCTTCTTTATATTATTGAGTATTTCTGTACATCTCATTTATTATCATCTTATATAAATTCTGTTTTTTTATGAACTAAACCATAATATGAAATGGACTTTAAATATTTTTAACTTTATACTATGCGATAATTAAGTTTGTGTAGATACAAGCTATGTATCTCGAATTGAAATTGGGCCAGTGGTTATAGAATTTTAGCGAGCAAACACACAAGTAATACTCCTGTTCATCACAGAAAAGTTTGTTGTGGGTGGGAATTCAACCCACAACCTCTGTATTAGAAGTCCTTTACTAACAACAAGACCAATATGCCAGTGAAATAATAATTTATATGTATGATTTGTGTAATAATATATCTTATATAGTAGCATCATTGTATACAATTATGTCATCAAGAAAACATGCACTCGTGAGTTCATGTGACTGAGTAAAATGACTATATCCTTGTTCTGTTGCCAAGTTTAGATGATTATATTTACAAGGCACATATTGAGGATTAATAGAAGTAATATGTACATAAAATAAACAAATTGGCTTAGTATATGTTTTAACACATACTGTTCTATTGTGTTTTATGTTATATAATATGTTTATGTTATTATGTGATCTTTTATCTTATAGAGCTCACCAGAAAACCAAGAATTATTAGAAAAATGTATGACAATAATGCTGACAATTAGAAGGTGTTATAGTACTGCCCTGTTTTACATCAATGACCAATTTAACTTACAGTTGTAAAATGATTTTACAGATTTTTATGCTTCATTTGGTGATTCTCTAATAAGTTGGGCTCTGAATTTATTGCAACGATGCATGAACAATTCCATTGACACTAAAATACCCATGAGTCTACATGTCCATGATCAGTTAATATTAGATGATTATGTAGTCTGAAGTTGGCTTTTGAGCTTGCCAGGTAGACGAAAAGTGAGCCCATAACAATCAGTGCTATTGTTACTCAAAATTCCTTTTATCGTGTATACATTTCTGAACAGTATTTTCCATGTCTACAACAATTTTGTCAAGGTGCTCCAATAAGAAGCAAAATCCTCAAAAAGGAAATGAATCAGCACATCTTATATTAATATGCAATTAAATTAGTTTATTACTAAACTATGCAGATCTGGATGCAGTACAGTTATATCCAGGTATATTTAACACTAACATGTATATACTGTTGTAGCCATTACTAGGCTATGCTGAAAGCTCATTATATTAATGTTAAAGATCAAGTAATATGAATTGTTAACAACAATATCCTGGGTTCAAATCCTGCGCACACCTCAAATTTTTCAAAATTAAGTGCATATGTATTCAAAGTTAACTGGAAATAGCAGTAACTGCAGTGAAGGGAAAACATTATCGGGAAATCTGTTGAGTTCTCCATGAAATTCTCAAAGGCATAGGAAGCATACCAATCCATATTTGATCAGCAAGAGTTACTGCCTAGACTCCTCACATTGAGAGAGGACACCCGAGCCCGGCCGTGGGACAGGTATGTCAATTGTGATGAATGTTGTTGTGGACA
>DWJZ01001161.1:0-25033 GCA_018249125.1 Asbolis capucinus | reverse complement strand
ATTTCAGCAAATTTTATTTTGAAATCTAAATTTATATTTATTGTTTTATTTCATGTGCAATTGAAAATATTGTATTTAATAATATAATTTATATAAAATAAAATTAAGACACAAAAGAGATGTCCAGAAGTGGGCCTGGAAACTAAAAAAATCTAACCAAGGTCATTTAAATATTAACGAATAAAGATATTAAAATTGAGCCTTTTTTGTAAATTTAAAAATTTGAAAGCCCCCCGATACTCAAAAAATATTTTATAATTCAAATAAATTATTTGATGTTAAATTGAACGCATCATTGAGCCATTTAATTTAATATTACAAATTGATTTTTCTGAATATCGGGGTTTGTTTTTTTTTATTAATTTTTTTATATATCTTTGGACAATTCACACACGGCCAACTGAGCCCAAACTAAGTGTTAGTTTGTATTATGTTTGTCAAACAACCAAGAAACATACATAAATACTTTGAAATATAAATTTATTTATAAAGATATTACACCCAGAACAAATATTTCTGCTCTTCACATAAAAGTTTGACCTGGGTGGGAATCAAACCCGAAACCTTCGGTGTAGCAGTCAGGTTCACTAAAACACAAGACCAACCGGCCTGTCAAAAATAAGTTATTTGCGATTTCTGTTTTTTTTTGCCTTTCATCTCACAACGATTTGATGCTGGTTTGAACTTTTTGGAAGCTACGTCCAGCCTCCATACAAAAAGTGGACATCTCCATTTAATAATGCCAATAATTAATATATTTCAGTATTTAAAAAACGCAATAATATTTTTCTGAGTTATTGATTTTATTCTACATTGATCCGTTACTTGAAATAATCTCTGTATTATTCCGCAATATGATTATACTTATGTTAAAAGGATAAAAATTAAAAATAATTATGTATCTGCCACTGACAAAATAGGAAATAAAAAAAATTACATCTATTAATTTTAAAGTCATAATAAACTAATCATGAAAAATATAAATGTAATATTTCTCAATTAAAACTGCTGTGCAGTTTTAATTCAAAGCCGGTTACACTTTTTCTGGCAGTTTCAAAAGGTTTAACATTAATTTTAGTGACTGCCCAGCTAAAGCCAGTGAATTAAGGGGTTTCGTATAAAGCAAAAGCAACATAAAATTAGCTGTTGACTTTGAAACACTTTGCCTGATATTATTTACAACAGTTTCGATGTTTTTTTGATAGCCGGTAAACTTAATAAACACAATAAAAATTAACTTAGTACGTAACTATTAAACAAAGATAATGCAATCAAATCTAAAAATTAGAATTGTGGATATAACTCCGAAAAGTCAGAAGTGCGCGCCCTGGGATTCGAACCCGGACCCCCCGTGTAGGAGGTCGAATTTTTAACCTCTAGGCTATCACACGCTAAACTACTAAATCGCAGTAATAGCCGGTTTGTACGTTGGTCTCTCAAACGGGAGGCACTGGATTCAAGTCCTGGGCGCACTTATAATTTTCAAAGTAATGCGCGTATAAGAAGTTCGTTTTTACTTGATTCGGTGAAGGGAAAATTACAATATTTCCAATGTCCATCTTCGTTTTCTCCTGAATCATTTTAGAGTACCTTGACTTGTAAAACCATAATAATATGCAGGTAAATATTTCCTCACCACGGACGCAGTATGAGGAAAGCATAATAACGTTTTGCACTTCTGAAAGTATTGACATCAGTCGAGTGACGCTATTTTGTAAGATGAAAATTTCTGCTGAACAAGATGTCATACCGTGCCAACTTTCAACAAATGCAGACAAAAATGTATTTTTGTCGTGAGAAAATATAAAATTTTACCGTATTTCTTTAACGCTTTCATTTTATCATTGCTGTGATATAAAAATGTATTTTATTTAATTATTACTGCAATAAGAGTTTTCGGACTTTATATTGTTCTGACCATGAATAAAAAATTACAAAAAATGATTTAAATATTATTATTAGTAAGTCCCAAAACAAAATACAAGAATTTGAAACTAAGAATACAATATTTTTTTTCGTGTAGTTGTCATTATTAGAATTGTAGCGAAGACAATTTCCATAAACTACCTATATACGTATAGATAATATTCCTCCGCACATTTTACTTATCATTTAATTACGATTTTCTTTTCTACACAGAAAAAATATTATTCCTATGTCACTCTTCAGCACTTTAACTAAGTGCCAATAAAAACCAAATCATCTTTGCTTTATTTGTACTTTTAGAACTAGGGAGAAACAAGAACATTAACACGTACATATATTAAAACGCAGAAAATGTCGCTTTTTCCGCTTTGTTTTATGTGCCAATGAGTACAACTTTCGAATATGAATTAAGTTAATATTAAAGGAAAAGGAAAAAAAATATGCGTACATATAAATCGAATAACTCAGAAAACAATGCAGTAATTACTTCACAAGCAAAGTTTCTCAAACGGATATGAAAAATTAAAGCGAATAGGCCTTCTACTGCAAGTTCCGTAGCGGACTTTATTAAAATCTTATCAAAGGAATGAACTTCTGAATCGGCTACTCTGAATTTTCGCTTCAATAAAAGTCATAAAATTTCCATGAACACAAAACAAGTATGTTCGTACAGTGTTATATTTTGTATGGGCAGCGTCTTTTGCATAGAAATCTAAGATTTCCTTTGTTCGGGCCCACAAACAAGCACAGTCCAATTCAAAGGCATTCGGTTTTTCTGACGATGGAAAGCCATTGGATTGGACGGAAAGGATTTCTTTTCGTGTTGCCCACAAAGGCTTTGCAGAAATATTTATGCAGCCACAAAATAAATGTTTCGAATCCCTGAAATGTGAACCTAGAAGACGACCGTCTTAATTTATTGAAGGCTCGTTGTTTTGTACAAGGCGATTAATATTTCTATCTACAGTGAAATTAAGTGTTTTTTTTATGTTTGGTGAAAATCATTCAACTTACACTTTTAATGGCGTACCCACTTAAATGTCACGTGAAGTAATTATTTTTATTCACTGGCCTATTTTTCTAGTGTAAACCTGACTACTAAACCAGATGTCATGGGTTCGATACCCGCCCAGCACAAATATTATAAATGCTAAAGTAACTCTGTTACTTTTTCGGGACTAAAGTACTACACCGATTTTGATGAAACTTGGGATAAAATTTGAGAAAAAGCATAGTCTACTTTTTATCGTGATATGAAAGTAAGGATGAAAGCTCTTAATTTTCTACGATATAAACATTTTGTATTCATGCATTAGATGTAATGTTGACTGGGGATATGGGGCGGTGAAAATGGGAGAAGGGAGAGGCTGTACTACTCGAACGTGGTCGCAGAAAGAAGCTAGTTATTGTATGTATAGCTTATGAAAGCTTATATATACTATGTATAGCTTATATAGCTTATAAAACTAAAATTTTAGTTTAATAAATTCCAACATCACCTTTTACTCTTCATAAGCTTCACTTAGAAAGACAGAACTCTCAAAATAATAATATTAATAACTTTATTTCATATCAAGACATACAAATATACTAGGACAAATATAATAACAGTGAACAAAAGGCGACTTTATCGCTGAGGGCTCCAGGTAACCTTCGATAGAGGAGAATAATGTTGAAGTGTTACGGGGATATGGTGCACAAAAAAAAAAAGAATCAGCTATACGCATAGTGTTCATGGATGAAGGAAGAACGGGAGGAGGAAGAAAAAATATGCATCATTCAACTGTCACATTAATGTCACTTTCGGCGACTCAGAACCTCAATCACAGTTTACGTGTGACAGGAAACATTTTTTACGAAGTTGTCTTTTGTAACTCTTAATATGACTATTTAGTTTACTTCGTGCTTCTATAATAAAATAACTGCCATGTTACTAATCTTCCTTGGCCGATCCCTGATCTTGATTTGGCCATTAAGCTCTGCACCAATTGGAGCAGCATTGTGCAGTATGCCCAGGCCTCCTCAGTCCTCAGCCATAGCTCAGTAGTGGGCCAATGTTACTCACTAGACAATTGTAAAATCGTAATTTTAGAGACAATAGAGCATATACATAACTGGCATATTCATATAGAGGTTAGTAAGCCTGACTACTAAAACCAAGGGTTCGGTCCCCACCCAGGACAATTTTGTCTGTGATGACCAGGAACATCTATCCTGTGTCTGGGTGCAAATGCACTTTAAAAATATACGTATGTTTATCACTTATCTGATCACCGTAATACAAGTCAACGCTCAATTTAGGATCAGGTGCCCGTGTGTTATCCTGAGAAATTACTTAGATTTTATTATATATATATTTTTTGTTTCCAAACTGTTAAAAAAACCTAAAGTTTATTTCAAAACAAAGAAATATAATTAAGGTACACCTAATTTATAAAAAAAATGTATTTTACCAGAATCCTAACTTTGTAGGTAAAAGAATATTTGCTTCGAAGCTTCAAATACGCGTAACTGAAAGACCCATAAAATTCTGCCACGAACTGTCACCCGTCCATCTGAACCGCACTCAATATAAGTTATCTTCGTCGAATATAACTAATAGAGCCATTAGCTACGAGTGTTTCCTGGAAAACTTTTTACGCATGAACCAAGATACCATCCAAAATTTAATCCCCATACGAAAAACGTGACACGACATGACGAAAATCCCTTTCCAAATCTAATTCTACGTGACTGAGTGAGGTTCAATCGATTTTATATCTTAAGACTTAGGTCATATAGGCTGTTTGTCAATACCAACATTTCCGTATCATCTGAAGGGAGCAGCTGACGAACGGTTCGTTAGATACGGCTGCAGGAAGCAAATTTGATTCTTTGGATGGAATTAGCAATCAAGTTCGTCCATTAGCACCTTGAGTTGCAAGGCGGGATTACATTTGTCTGTTTTTAGGATTTGTTTTAATTAAGTGTATAGAACGGTAAAATGGTATAGAACGCGGGTTTGTCAACCTTTTCTTATATAAGGGATACGAATGTTATAAAGTTGCAGCTGTCGTGGGGAGGACGATCATAAGAAACGCCAATGTCCGCACTGCAAAGGCATTTGCACTGCGGTTTGCCAACCACTGGTATAGAAAAATGCCATACAAGTACGAATTGCTCTGTAATGACCTATTAGTCTGGCGATTAGTAAACCTGACCGCTGGTGGGTGGTGGATTCGATTCCTACCCAGGAAATTTCTTTCTATGCTGAGCAGAAATGTTTGTGCTGTATCTAGGTGTAATAAAAAATATATAAGTATGTAATTAGAAATGTTGATTATTATACCGATATTTCGACTGGCATGTACCCGTTTGCATTAAAATGTTAAGTATCCGCGACGCTATTTGCTTAAAAACATACATATATACATATGTATATGTTTATGAACAAGATAGTACAAGCTAACGCTAAGTTACGGATCGGAATACCGTGTGTGAATTGTCCAAACATATTTATTTATACTTATAAATATTTATTTTACCTTCATTAAATAGTAACAAGAAACAATGTTACGCATGGTCGTGTATTTTCATTCATTCAACAATTAACAAGTCAGCTAAAACCGCCTGACAGAGTTAATATATTTTTTGGATTCACCCGTTTGCTGACTTCGTACGGCACGGTTCGTTACCCCAAGCTGCAGGGAGAAAATCGGATTGCTCCAGACGAAATTAGCAATCGTTTTTGGCCATTAGCACATCCTGTTCTAGCAAGTTATTCGGGCTTAAATTGTTACTGCTTTCTCGGTGACTAAGGACCTCTTTCAGGCAGAGGTTTGCGGAGTGAGCGATTCGTAACTGGGATTGGATTGGACTGGATTGAATTTAATATGGATTGGATTGATGTGGATATATCAATGGATATTGGTTGAGATCTATGTGTCTGTAGCGAATACACGCGAAAAACAATAACGCGTCGTGTTGAAGCTATCGAGATGGCCGACTAACTGTGCTGGTCACCTACCCTATATATTACATTAAGTATACAATATTAATATACAATATTAAAATATACAATATTGGTACCGACATTAGAGCAAAAATAAAAAGTTTCTGTACAAAATCTGTGTGTAGGTACACTACCCGTATTAGATACTATGCCATGTTCCTGATATACAGCAATAGCAATGTTTTGGAAGGCGTGCGTCGCCTACAGTGTAGATATCGTTATTAGTATTGAAATATTTGTACATCCGCCGGTTCGTCCGTAGTTTTGACTCCTAGCATTAGAAGGCTGGAGTTTGAAACGGTAAAACTGACTAAGCTACATTAACTTCAATTATTTAACTTCTGTTACACAACACGTGGTGCCCGTGTTATATTAGATATATTTGTTATTGATGTTCAATCTATACTAATATTACATAGAGATAAGATTTGATTGTCGGTTTGTTTGAGGCGAGTAGGCTCCGAAACTGGACCGATTTGAAAAATTCTTTTCTCATTAGAATCCTACATTATCCCTGATGAACATAGGCGATACAAGATTCAATTTCAAAACCGTTACGGGTCCTTATGAAAACTTCGATATTATAACTCAACGTGTGAAAAAATAAAAATAAAAACTGATATCGCTTACGCTGTGGACAATAGAGAAAAGTGATGTACTACAGTTACCATAATATTATGTTCAACTATTACAGTAATGTCACACAATAACTGCCTTTTTCTAGTAACTGATTCTTCGAAGCAAAGCGAGGGCAGTTTCTAATAAATCGCGGGTCGCAAAATACATCACTAAGACTCAACAACAGAGAACAAACATACAATACATACATACACCGACAGCCTACCACATCCAACAGTTAGTATACATTCACATTTTAATAAAAGACATCACAGAAAAAATAAAACTCTCTTGTACTGTACAATATAGAGTTACCAATGAATATTCAGCCAATTAAAGCATATAGTATTCCAACGAAAATGCCCGTCACCGTAAGCCCGTCATGGCAATCAGTTATCAGGCCTCCAATCATGATTCATTAGGCCCAGGATCGGGTCTGATCGGGTGTTTGAAAGGGATCGCCAGCGCTTTGAGCTATTAACACTCTGATTCACTGAGCTTCCCTGATTCCTTTAATGTACAGATACCATCTCTTCCGTTACGTTTATAGATGAGCAAATATAATACAGTTAAGATAGAATTAAACTTCTTTGAAAGGACAGCGTTTAATCAATTCAGTAAAAATCGTAAAATGTTTAAATGTATAAATAAGTATTTGCTTATGACTTTATTTGTGAACGTTTTCTGATTTAAGAATTACTGATGAAGTGGTATTGTTTTCACACGTTGGGTTACATTATCGAAGTTTTCATACGGATCTCTAAGGTTTTTGAAAATATTTTATAGCCTATGTCCATATGTTGGATTATTTTATCATTAGAAAATGATAAAATAAATTTTCAAAATGGCCCAGAAGTTTTGGATGCTATTCTCCGCAAACAAACAAATATTTCCTCTTATTAATATTAGTATGGATTTATAGAAAACGACATTATTCGTCGTTTCATCCAAAAACCAAATTTTCATTGAAATTGTTAGGGTCCTCATACATAAACATATTTTTTTAAAAATATTAGGTATTTTTCGCACTTATCCGATTTGACTACACATACCACTACTTAACTACTTTATGACCTATAAACCCCAAATTTCTGTCACTAGAAAAAAAATATTTTGATGAAACCACGAGAGCATTTAGTAAAACAAACGCAACAATAACATTATTATGGCACCACTTATTGCTCAGTGCTCCTAACAAAATATTGTTTCTTGAATGGTTCTATTCCCAGCAATATCCGCTCCCCGGCTGATCCATCCGTCCCTCGCATTTATTTTTCTCTCAAGTCTCGCGTGCATCGTACGAAAACATACTTCGATCAATGTGTAAAATTCTTCAGAACTATCGTGAAAGAAATAAAAATGCATAAGAGTTCGACACTGATCCCCGCAGAACGCATTGCCCGGAACAATTCTCTGCTTCTTTTTATCAAATACATACATATATATGCATTCAATCTATGAGTATTGCAGGTTATATGCATGTTTCAAAACGAATACTTTTTGTATGTAGTCGGTTGCCAGACCTTATTATCAATTATAATGAAATTTTAAAGACGTCAACCCATTAATGGCCAATTAAAATATAAAAATTAAAACAAATAATATTAAACAAAAAAATATAACAGCATCCTCTTAAAAGGAAGGATCTTTCAGCACGGATATATCGACTTTCAGTACTGCCTTCAAATTATGGTACTTCGATGGGCTGTGCGCAATACAATTTCGCAAATTGTCTAATAGGAACCATTATTATAGACAAAATCAAAGCCCCTTAAAAACCCTTAGATGCAGACAGTTTATTGCAGTTTTATTGCAATTGTGCTCGGTAATTTAAAAAAGTACACAACTTTAGTGTAACATTATGGAAACTGTGAAAAACTTGAGCGCTACCAACCGAAGCACGAACACGGAACGACCGAAGTTTTGAACTTCAAACAAAATGCTTTTTTGATTTCTGAGAGACAAGGTAAAATTGGTATTTCTTTGCAGTTATATAAAAATATATAAAAGTTAAAATACTATGTTGTGTTGTTCATACTAGGAAAATACTGTATTGTTATTGCTTCTAGCCGCGTCCAAACTGTGAAGTGAATGGAACCGTATAGGGAGTGAATAAAATCAAAGTTGGAAGATTCCCATACATTGAAATCTAACCTATTAAAAGCTAATTTAAAAAGCTAAAAAAATAACTAATAACTGAAAATCAACAATAAGTGAATGGTTTGTAGTCCGTAGCCTATTTGCTTCATTAATTCATTATCAAAGATAAATAACAGCGGGCGCGGTCGGTTGGAGGATTGGTGACCATTAGTGGTTAAAATTTCGGAAGTGCTTGCTTTCCAGTTTTATCTTCAATATTAAAGCCATCGTTGCCCGTTTTATCTTCAATATCCACTATCGGTAGTGACTGAGGAAGCCTAGAGCATACTCCAACATGTTGCTCCAATGGTTTGGTGACGTTAATGGAGCTAGCAAGTGTCACAAGTTTTTATGTCGCCCACAAGCCTTTAAAATAGTTTAACAATTGCTACATAATGATAAAATCTGGTAGCTACGGGCTTAGCAAGCACGCACTCAAGAATTTTCGACACTAACGGTCATCCATCCACCTACTGACCGCGTCTGCTGCTGCATGACTTGGTTGAACATATCGGATAGTCACAAACCATAATGTGAAAGTGCAAATCGTTGTCGTTAAAACTTTAAGCTATGCCGGAAGCTTTCGGGTGGCTTCAAAGTTTTTGACTAGTTGGTCATTTGGGTTGGTTACTAACTCCTTCACTCTCAATACATTATTAAGATTACCTCTCTTTAAATTACATAGGGCCTTTACACCTCTGACAGATTATTAAAGCGCAGCAGGAACGGGGTATCACTTGGCCTCGTGGCTGTATAAGCCGACGCGAGAATACACCCCCATGCCACGCTTGCGGTAAGTAAATATTCCCCCAGGTTGCCGGGATCATAGGTCCTTTCTTGGCACCTCATGCACCTCTAATGTTTCTCCCTCCTTTAAACCTTCTTAAGTAATTTATATATCTTAAATGTTTTTCCTCTACGTTATATATGAACAAAAAGTATGTTTAACTCTTTTATCCAAAGTCTGAAACTCGAATCTCGGAACAAAGACTTCTTGCATATGGTTTTAAATTTATTGCGTCTTGGAAAAGTAAAGTATTCTTATCTGTTCCAGCTTTATGACAACTTGGCAAATGCTCAGTAAACAATAAAAAGTATTTTAACTTTAGTAATATGACATTTTAAAAATAAAGTTCAGCCTTATTTTATCATTAATTTTCTGTTTAAAATTAAGTTTTATACTGAGTCCAAAAAGCAGGAGCCCTATGTACGCTTTTTAAAGGTATTTTTAGTATAGATGATCTAGTCCAGGGGTGAGCAACCCGCAGCCCGCGGGCCGCATAGGGCCCTTTGGTCATTTTTAAATGTCATTTTATGTGTCAGGCCATTTTAGGTGTCAAACCACAAAATAATACAACACAAAAATTGAGCAAATATATAAAAACTGTACATAGAAAAACTAAAACGTTAAGTAGATTTGACTAAGTAAAGGTAACGATATAATCTGTGATGAATGATATGCGGCCCTGTAGCAAAATCAAATTTAAAATTGGCCCTTTAATTCAAAAAATTGCTCACTCCTGATCTAGTAAAATGAGCTTGAATTTATCTTAAAAATTGCCTGAAACATTTGACATTGACATACAAACTTGGACAAATGGACAAATAAACGATCTTTTCAAATTGTGCCCGAAACAAAGTTATCAGTTTTATTTTTTGTTTAATAATTTTTCATTTCCTTTTTATGTAGCTCACACTTTTGTACTATTTTATTCATCCTATGAATAAAGAATTCAATTCCATTTGGCGGCCTTATATTTTTTATGTGAAGCAAAAGCTGTACTATTAATTTTTAATTCATGAATAGTTTTACTAAGCCCATACTGGAGTGAAACTTTCTGCTAAATTAATTATGTATCTCTTTCAAAGCCATATACAGCCGCTATAAAAATATTAAAAAAATATACTTTCAGTTAAAAGTTATTTTTCTCTTCATTTTGTACTTGGAATTAAATATTTTTGTAACATCGCGAATATTTATAACCGATTTCTTGTGTACAATGAAAATCTAGTGTGCTGCCTCCGCTTTCGAATAGAACTAAATATATGAAACAGATTTTATTTTATGAATATTTATGTTTTATTGTAAAAATCACGCGTAAATATCTAGCAAAGAGTTATATTAAAACTATTATATTATTATTATATTAAAACAGTTTCAAATTTACCAAAAAGATAATTTAAATTGTGCTAAAAATATTTTTTGTATATGTAGTTTTAATTATAGTAGTATAGGCTTTATAGTCCAAAAAGGTTCTTCTACAGCTTTTTTAAATCATATATAAATTGTGTTGTAGTTTAATATTATGATAAATATGGAAATGCATAACATTTTTCGTTTCAAAATCAAATACCAAAAATATATTTTTTAATAACGTTCTCATTAATGTTTATCTAACGTTCTAACAAATTTTTATTTAACGTTTTTATAACTTTTTTAATTAACGTTCTAATAACTTTTTAATTAACATTCTAATAACTTTTTAATTAACGTTGCAATAAATTTCTTACCTGTTATCATTTGACTCGCTGTCGTTAGAAGCTTCACATCATTGTCAGCATCTTGAGCTTCCAACCTCACAGTAACGTTCAAAGGATCCAGTGTTTCATTTCCAGCTCGCCCATGAAGTGTGACAAGGATAGCGGTAGTCTTCCCGGGCACCGCTACTTCAGGTGCCACTACTGAGAATCCGCTGTGGAAGAAAAATTGCCATTTAGTTCCGTTTCTACGCTCGATTAACTACTACGGAATTGGTTCGAGTTTTAAATTTATATGTAACTAATGCTCCTACTTCTTGTAATGTATTATTCTATTTATCTCACTTATTTTCAGCTTCAATAAAATTAGTATCTTAGAATAATAAACACCTTTTAAACTACGTTATGGAATTGTTATTAATGCTTATTCCTACTAAAATGTGTTTGAAGAGTCGTTAATGGTTACTTAAAAAATTGCTTATTGCAGAATTTATACACAAAAACAGTACTAATTAGCGTTTTAAGAAACCATTGGCAACTCTGAGTGCTCTATCGTAACCGTTTGGATGATGTGTTCGCTGATTTAAATCCATGACTATCTTTGGAATTCGTTTAAGTATATCAAATTCAAACTAAATTACGTACCATTTAATATTCTGTGTATTCTGTTCATTGATCCGTTAACTGAATTTCCGAGAACAATCCAAATACTCGATTTTATGTAGATATTTAAATTGTTAAAAGTTAGAAAAACATTCGTAAATGTCATGTAAATGTCACGGTAAAGGAATATAGTAATAAAAATAAAACTTTTTCATGCAATCCAATGAATTTAAAAACGAATGGTTGAAACAAAGAATAAAATCACGTAGATGGGATTAATAAAGTTACAGCGACAGAGGGGACATTCTTCAATGCCAAGTCAGAGGAAGAATGACCAAAGAGAAATAAAAGAAACGAAGCTACGAGTTGGCATATTGAAAAATCTAGTTCCGAGAGAAGCAAGGCGACTGCAGTGCGACAAATCGTGTGGACACGTTCGAATTATTGTATTCCTGTGTACAGAATACTGAATTTTGTTTGAAGTGAACACTCGTGCGACTTCGTGTTTGAACACAATCTGTGTAAGACTATGTTTGTTTGCACGTTTTGACACTGTTTGGCCAGTTTGCGTTGGGACAAGTTTATCAAACGATTTGTGTACATTGTTTAGGCCTGCGGGGAATATTCACATTTTACTTTCACTCGTTTCAAGTAGGTACCATTTGTTTAGAAAGGCGTTTTCTTTTATCCTTAACATTTTGGTTGAATCCACGTGCTATGTAAGAAAATGGTAGACAAGTGAGGTTTTGGTTCGCCATGTTCTGTTGAAAGTTATGATAACCTTCTTAAATTATTACATAATCTTTTTAACAATTTCTTTTTATATTTGAATTACTTTTATAGCAATTTTCCTGTCTACAAATGACGGTAATGACTTGCTACCATCAGGCCGTCAGCTTTTTTCTCGTAATAACGTAAGTGTTCGGTATAATGATAGGTCATTCGGAATTTAGCTATTAGCTATTTCGGAAAAAGTTAATAACTACTGAGCTCGGATCAATTTTGTAATAAACAGAAATAACCAACTGCTAGTAATACCACGTCTTACAGTATACGAATGTAATAACGAAACACGAATTATTGTTAATATACTCATTTGATGATTGTATTTTAATAATCATACCAAACATTTAAAAGAGGCACAATACAAACTGAAGTCGTGGTCTCCGTGAAAATCAATGTTTAAAATCCAAAGTAAATAATTTATTATCGTTTTGTTTTTTTTTTCGTTTTTATCGTATAAGTTAATGCTTGACTACAATCTCACGTGATAATAAGTGGCGATTTAGTCTTAGATGGTAAAGCGCCTCAACTAAGACGAAGCCTCTACACTTTTATCTTGAAAACATCTCCTACATTGTATTCGAGGATTTATTGTTTTGCATAAGCATAGAAGAGAGTTAGATACAGAAAAATGTACATCTCAACCCATCACGGCCCACTATTGAACACGGGTATTTTCTCTAAATGAGAAGTGTAAGGTCATCATAGTCCACCATGCTGGTCCATGTTTCCCCACAATGTTTTCCTTCACTGTTATAGCGAGTGACATTTAAATGCTTAAAACGCACATAACTCCGAAAAGTCAGAAGTGCGCGCCCTGGCATTCCGGCATAAAAAGGTACAGTATATTGTATTCTTTTTGGTTCTATCACAAAAATCGAAACAAAACTTGTTGCAAACATAAAAACGGACAACGAAAGACTTAAAAATAAATGCTCTCTCAAACATGAGCTGTGAGCGTTGAACAAGTTGTGGAAGTAGCTTGTTATAACTTCAAAATGCTCGGGGGAAGCCGTTGTTAGAAACCTAGTCTCAACTGTATTATATCCGTCCACATTAATCATAAACTCTAATTTGTTATTCTTGCTGTATTTAACTAGAAACTGTCCTCGCTTCGCTTCGGAATTAACTGGTTCACCACAAAAAGTAGTTATTGTGACATAACTGTATTAGACATGTGGTGGCAGGAACTTATTTGTACATATTTGTGTACGCTATAAAACTGTAGTACATCACTTTGCTCTATTGTTAATAATTTGTAAATTACTCTAAAGAGTAACTATTTTCCGCCCGGACTTACTATTTTCCGTCATCGATATGTATTTTCGTACCGATGACATTTACCAAGCACAAAAATAAATAATTCAATAAAAAGACAAACAAAGTTACAGATAACTTAATACGGAATAAGTATTTATTATTAAAACAAAATAAATTGTAATCATTCAAGCAAACATAGGTCCTTTGTTATGTCGTTTTTAACCACACAAATACAGCATTATCTTGATGAGGGTTGTACCCCGTCGGATACATATCCGAGCAAAGATTTAGTTCCTTTGAGACAACTATTTTTTATTTTCGGTTCATGAGTCCATTGCCTATCATTTTAGTAATCTTCAAAACTTTGAGTAGTTCTTCAAGTTTCTTCAAATATTCTTTATACATGTAAATATATGTCACAGGTTATGTTTGGTTCCACCGTTTACGAACGGTGTCGTCAGTTAAGAAACTTTCTCTTCGTCTTCTTCCTCGTCATATTACATGACGTCTTGCTGTCACGTAATATGACGAAGGAAAAATTACAATGCATTCAATAGTTATTTTAACAATCAGAATCTTACAATTCTTCTATGCGTCATATGATATATTACTCCGTTACAGATGTCGACCGGATCACGCTGTACCAATCCGCATTGGAACACTGTGGTGGAGTAGTCTCAAACGAATAGTCCTGTGTTTGAGTCCTGTCTGGTGACAGATATATATTTCAGACAGATTCTCTTTTCGTGATTATATGCGAGTATGTTTACATAATCCTTATTAATATTATAAATGCGAAAGTAACTCAGCAAATTATTATACTGAATGGATTTCTATCAAAATTAGTACAGAGGTAGAATAAAACATGATAAAAAAAACTTAGCTTACTTCTTATAACCAAAAAGGCTTAGAAGGATTAAAATAGGGGATAAAAGTCTGTACAATGATTCTTCTTAATCAAACAAATATACATAACACCTAGGGTTGGCAACTGTACTACATTATATAGCATTGTACTGGTTTTTGGGACTACGTAATATGTACTGTTGAAATATGTAGTACGCGAAAATATGTTTCAGTACAATAAATCAATATTTGGCAACAATTAACATTAAAAAAATCCGTAATTTTGTTAACTGACGTAATGTTCAAAAGAAATGTTTATACAAACGTAGTTTCTTTTTAGTCTTCTCACAAAATAAGCGTACTCTATTTTTACAGCTTTTGTTAAAAATATACTATATTCGAACGAAAAAAAGTTGGCAACCCTAATAACACCTGAAAATAAACGTGATATTAAATGCGAACAAATATTTTAAATTATCGAGAACATATTCTCTGTTTCATCTATGACACAAGGCTGAACTTTTGCTGCAAAGCTTTCATAAGACTAACGAACGGAACAAATATTCTTTCTCGAACTGTACAAAGTTTAATTGTTGTTATTTCTTTTCTTTTTAATAATAATTTCAGTTTTAGTACGTGACTGTCCAGAAATTGCCGACGCGGTTTTCAATTTATTTAAAAACTTCAGCAAAGGTTAAAAGAGAATTTGGTATTTGTATACGCAAGATGTTTTTTGGTTTGTAACATTTTTTTATATTATTCTCAATTTAGCCGTGACCACGATCCATGCAACTCGTCTATTATTAGTGTATTAAATACATCGTAAGTACCCATAACATACGTAGATATTCAAAGTCCAAATTGAGTTAAGCTATCATCATCTCAATCTATAACGGCCCACTATTGAGCACGGGTCTCTTCTCTGAATGAGAAGGTTAAGGCTATTGTCCATCACGCTGACCAAGGGCGGATTGGCAAACTTCACACACCTTAGAGTTTTGGAAATTCTCCAGCATGTAGGTTTCCTCACGATGTTTTCCTTCACCGTTATAGCGAGTTACTTTTAAATACTTAAAACGCACATAACTCCGAAAAGTCAGTAGTGCGCGCCCTGGGATTCGAACGCAGACCCCCAGAGTCGAAGGCCGAATTCTTAACTACTAGGTTATCACCGCTTATCATATCTATATTAATAATAAATCATTCTATGCTAATAATAAAAACTGTAACGGGT
Source organism: Asbolis capucinus (assembly GCA_018249125.1). Lineage (NCBI taxonomy): Eukaryota > Metazoa > Arthropoda > Insecta > Lepidoptera > Hesperiidae > Asbolis > Asbolis capucinus. The sequence goes on along the minus strand of DWJZ01001161.1, from coordinate 9,155 downwards.
TAATTCTTTATATTATTTATTGTCTGTCCGTCCGACTGTTCGACCTTCAAGCAATAACTACTGGACAGATTTAGATAAAACCGAAATCGTAGTTGAAAACCCGAGAATGGTTATAGGATAAGTTTTAACCCAGGAAATGGCTTAGTTCCCACAGGATAACTGATTAAGATAATGGCCGGGCTGAAACCAACGAACAAATTTCGATCAAATTTAGCATGTTTGTGGTTTATGTAAGAACAATGGTTATAGGATACTTTTTTATTCTAGAAAACTGCTTTATTCCCGCGGGATAACAGGTTAAAATTAGTATGGTAAATCTGAGACTCTGGCACTCTTCTTCCGGAGCGAAGCAAGGACAATTTTTAGTATAAAAATATAGTTCCGAGTCTCCGGTACATTTTTTCGCATGATTACTATTAAATATTACGGATTACAGTGGTGTCGAACAAGGCTAAATACACTTTTGCCATTTAAATAACAATCAAACCGACAACTTTCGGAAGATACCGAATATTCGAGAACAGGGGTGAGCAACCTTTTGAATTAAAGGACCAATTTTAAACTTATTTTTTGCTAGAGGGCCGCACATAGATTAGCATTAATTATACTTAATCACATTTACTTAACGTTTTAGAGTTAATATGTAAAAAAATTATATATACATATATAAAATGTTTGCATCATAATGCTTTTTATGTCGTATTATTTTATGTTTTAACTTCAGTGTTTAACCTTTTAATCATAAAAATGCTCAAAGGGCCGCGGTTTGCTCACCCCTGTTCAAGAACATAAAAAGAGAAAAACGTCACCAGTACCATTCACATAACTGCAATATCACCAATGAGTACCAAAACTTTACGAATGCCGTTCATTAAACAAGTTCATAATAGAAACTTCTGGAGTCTTAATGAGCTTAAACCAACTTTCCAAGTTCATTTGTCTTTTAAGGCTTTTGTCACAGCTAACTTTAAACTGTGAGCTGCAAATAAGCGAATGTCGAACGAGTATGCCGTGACTTGTGGAAATAGCTTGTTATAACTTGCGCCTCTTGGGCTTCAAGTGCCATAATCTCATTCGAATAACTAATATTTCCATTTTTATAACTATTATTATAGATATTTTAAGATTTTTATACATATATTTATTCTTATATTTAATGACATTTTATGGTTGTTAAATATATTTTCGTACCTATATCCATACACAGTACAAATTCGATGTGTATTTTCTTCGATCGAGTTTGCATCAAGTATACTATTATAGATATTTTTACAATTCAGTAGAAAATTCAAAACTCGTATAGTTGACCATCCGTCAGCATTCACCGCAGAGATCTTAATACTAAAGAACTGTTACAAGACGAAAAATTCAAAGACCTTTCCAACATTACCTCAAACAATGGACTAGACAGGAAAAAAAAGAGTGCACTGGAATAACGTGATTTAATTACCCCATCCCCATTCCACCATTGAACGAGCTGACGCATGGCGGGTATACATCCCTTCGTCGTAATCATCCTGCCATTACAAATGCCACGCTTTGCATCGTCTTTTATACTCCGTATTGCGGAGGACTGGAATAAGTTGCCAACGTCGGTATTTCCTTTCGATAACAATATAAATATCTTCAATTCAAGAGTGATTAGACTTCTACTAAGTTAGCGCACTTTACCATCAAAGACCTCATAGCCATTTACAATCGGATGAGAGCGCTAATTTAAGGTAAAAAAAAACTGACATCAACTGCAGGGTTGTGCCTTAATTTCTTTTTCAATGCTTTATTATTTTCTTAAAAAAATCTTTCTAGAATATATTTATATAAAATTCAAACCAAATAACAACTTTATTGTACAATGTGTAGGTAAGGGTTGGATGGACTCACAGATATGAAAAAACCATAATGATTCCTAATTTTGTACGGAACCATGGGTTTTAAATGTCACTGGTTAATATTAACACAAGGGTGACCAAGCTCGCCTGCGGCTCCCGGGTCGCATGCGGCCTTTTGACCAATTTTAAACTAGATTTTTTATGCTTAAAAGGTCAAACACTCTCAAAACAAAATAATACAACATAATAAAGCATTTTTATACAAAAATTGAGCAAATATATAAAAATTGTACATAGTTACTCTAAAACGTTAAGTATATTTGACTAGGTATAAGTAATGCTAATCTATGTGCGGCCCTCTAGCAAAATCAAATTTAAAATTGGCCCTTTAATTCAAAAGGTTGCTCACTCCTGTACTAACACAACTCTGTGCAAGCAGTTACAAATAAATATCTTTTCAACTAAAACGAGATAGTGCTTAATAAAATGAATCAGGCTTCCAGAAGTCTCCATTTTTTTTTCTAAGAAAAACAGGTAGAGCGAGGAATTGAAAACTTTGTATGCTTTTCTAAGTGGTTTCTATGTGATATCTTTTATGTCGTTCATATTAAATATTGAAGGAGAGTCTTAGAAGTTTTGTATAGTGTGCTAGAGTTAGATCAATTAATAGCCCACCACTGAGCACGGGTCTCTCCTCTTAAGAGGCCTAGAGCATACTCCACCGTACTGCTAAAATGCAGGTTAATGGCCAACCTGATCGGAAGTTTTATCCCTCCCGGAGGCCTCAAACATGGTTTGACGATAGTAACCGAAGGCTTTAAGTGCTCTCCGAGGCACGGAAGCGCTCAAGAAATATTTGCCACTAGAAGTTACCAGTCCTCGTGGCAACTGCACCGTAACTTCTTCGATCTCTTACTATCGTCACCAGCAGTCGAGCTATGTGCGCTTCATTTACCTAGCTAGTAGTGTGCTTAGTTTATATAAATTCAATGAGTGGATAATATTACTTAAACAATTTACATTAATACAGGATTAACGTCTGTTAATCTATTGGTTAGTAAACTTACGAGTTAAACTGGGCGTCCTGGTTTCAAATTCCAATTCAATCCCAATACAACTGTTCCTATCAGGAAAAGAAATATTTGTTCTATGTCTCGGTGTAATTAATATCTTTAAAAGTATGTATTTAAAATACTACTATTTAAACTATGATCTCTTGAACAGAAGGCCCTGGGTTCAAATCCTGCGCCCATTCCTAATTTTTGAATTTATGTGCATATTAAAGTTAATTATCACTTGCTTCGATGAAGGAAAATATCGTGAGGAAACCTGCACTCCTGAGAGTTCCTCATAAAGTTTACAAAGGAGTGTAAGCCGAGCAAAGTAGTGGATTATTTACTGGTTGCAATGATGATATAAAATATATGTATATATTAGCCTGATCACCACAGTATAAGCATACGCATAGCTCGGAATAAGTTGCCTGTGTGTACACGGTAATCTTAAAATAACTATGTCTTAAGTTTATTTATTTACAATATAATTGTAATTACGAGACATAAATGAATAGGCTTCTTCTAAATGCTTTACCATCTAAGACTCCGTCGCCACTTAACATCAGGTGAGACTGTAGTCAATAATTAACTTATAGTACGTAAAAAAACTCAAATCGATTAATAATAAATTCTATTGTACTGACATTTACGATGAAAATTCTCAATTATTATGTTAATTTAACAGCAAAAGGTAAGTACAGTAATTAATATATCATGAGAATATTAATTTTCCTCTGCATGGAACTTCATTGGCACGCCATACATGTACGTCTAAACAAAGTATTCCTGTAAAGATACTCTGTAAAAGTTTAGATCCAATAGTTTTCACAAACAAGCAGTAGACGGAAGGAGGGCTTACAAAGCTCTGGGGTAAGCTTATTGCACAAGCTTCCGATCAAGCCGGCAGACATAAGCCGCGCCTTGAAACGGTAAATACACACCTATCGACTTTATATTCATACTTCGATCGATGTAATTCTTCTTTTATATAATTTCTTGACCTTAATAAAAAAGATTTTTACAAGCTTTTATTTAGCTTGCAGTGTATGTTTGGACATTTATTTGCTTGGGGCAAATCTTGCAAGCTTAATTATACCGACTTCCACTTACACTACCGAATTAAAAGTTACCGTTTTTATGGCTTTTTTATGATAAGCATAACCTGATGCTTCATCCAGGATTGGCTCCAGACTAGGGAACTCCTCAACTGTTAATAATACAATTATGTGAATTTCTGTTTCTTGGTATTAGGGCTTACTTTAAAATTAAAGCTTGGGTTTTTAAATATTTAAAAACACAAGATACATAGGTTTTAAATAATAAAAACACAAACTAAGTTTTAAATATTATAAAATAAACTTTCTTTTATGTTTTTCTTGAGAAATATTTAAGAAAACTAGAGAATGTGTGAGGTTGAAATTCAAACGTGATTCAATTAAAATTCAATTGTTCTTGATAATGCTGTAATTGCTAAACGCACAATAATCTTCGCTGTACTTTTTATTTTACTTGTCACTTGCTCACGTAACGAAATTATTATGTGGATAACTGTAATTGGCATTTTAATACCTAAGTACAGTAATTGTATCTAGAAATAAGGCTGTTGTTATCCTAATAAATAAATACATAATGTGTAACAAATGCTACACACTATCGTTTAGCAATTACACACACACACATGCATTTGCACGATAGTGTCCGTAAAGCTCATTTGTAATTAATCATATTACCAATGTACTTTTAAATAAAATAGTAGCTTTCTGCACTTCTTCTCTACCTGAATTTTAACTGTGCAAAAGTTCGTACTTAGCGTACGTTCAAGTATTAATTACAAATCTAACTTGTTTCATGCTATCCTAAACATGGAACCCACATTATTTTCAACATCGATATAACGTTTAACACTTGTCACTTATCAACTATCGCAACGATTCACATTGTAGCAGCGTGGAGTATGCTCTAGGCGTACTCAGTATGAGGACAAACCCATGCTCATTAGTGGGCCATTGATGAGTTGAAGCCATTTAGCAACTTTCATAATACATTTGTTTATAAAGATTTCTACTTTTTACACAAGTACATCCCTATGTCAGGCCGATGGAGCAAGTTTCATAATTAGGGTGTCGCACCGTCTAAAACCCTAAAAAAGAGGTAAAACTAATAAATTGGAAAAAAGTCAGCATTCAAGTTGCGCGTAAGGTATTAAGCCCGAAGGATATTTTCCCGCAAAACCTTTTTTCCAATAGGTAAAGGTAAAATCCATTTGGCTGGCTTAATGGACATGCGAAAAAAGGATCAGTAAGAATCTTATATTCTTAAGGGAATTATAAGGTAAATTATGAAATTTAAAATGAATTCCATTAGGCTTTTACGAAGGATTTGAAACGTTGATAGCCGTGTGGCATGTGTCGATCGGATGTTATAAGTAAAGTTAAGTAAGGGCGGTAGGTAAATTTAGATTTTGGACGCTTCGAAGGGAATATAAAGCCGTTGCTTGTTAGATGGTAATCGCTAGGCCTTGTAGGAGGCCTTTGGCCTTTGGAAGGTAAAAAAACTTCTAATGTTGAATACTATTCTCCCGCCTCCCATAACCAATCCACATAGAGCAGTGTGGAGCATATAGGCTTCCTCAGTTGACTGGCCCGTTGGTCTAGTGGTTAGTGGACCTGGTTAATAGGCCGGAGGTAGTATGTGTTATATTATGTATGCAGTATTTTTAATTAAGTAATCTTTTGGAAAACCACGAAGTAATGTAATGTAATTTAAAAACCCGACCTTAACAAGTACCTACCCACTTAATAAATGGTACTCTTTTTGACAATTTGTGTTAAAACAGTAACAACATCGTCTTTTCACGTTCATTGTCTCATTCGATACCCAAATTGCCGGATGAGAGAAAACAAGAAACTTCTGACGCATTCGGGTATAAAAAATAACAAAATAATATACCCAGTTTCATTATTTAATATTTGATATTTCATTTTTACCTTAATATTTAACAAATACGGTAATATAATTTTAGTAAATAAAACCCAGCATTCTGTTATCTTAAAACTCATACCAGATTTTTCTCTCTCAATTAAACTCACACTCCTAGCCTGTCTAATATATTTCCTGAAGTCTTAGATACGTAAAACTGCATTAATTTTTCAAAAGGCCACCTGGCGTTGTTAAACTTCTCAACAACAATCCGAGGACTCGTTTCGTAAGTAGAAGTCATTCCACTAACGAGAATAAGTTTATTTACTGCCTCTTTATGGTACTAATGCAAATTATTAAGATGGTTTCAACCCATTGCTGGCCTACATGGGTTTATCCTGATACGGAGGTGAAAGCGCAAGTACCAGCGCGTACGCACGAGAGGAGACCCACGACACCCCGCGCCGCCCCCCTAACCGGCCAGCAGTATGGAGCTCAGTACACGGAGCACCGAGCGACAGTGCCCATCACGATCACAAACTAGACGCACGTCAACTTCATGCGTTCGTTCTTCCGGTGCAATATACAAAATATAGTCCACAAGCATTTTACTGGGTCTAGTTACCCTTACTACCATAGCTAAGGACTAGGCCCAACTGGAGGCCTAGAGCATACTCCACGCTGCACAAATGCTGATTAGTGGAGCGGTTGGCCAATTCAAGTGTCGGAAGTGTGTTTGTTATCTAATGATAAAAACCATGACCGACGGCTTTATGTGCCCTCAGAGGCACAGAGGCGTTCATGAATATTTTTGCCACTAGCGGGCATACATTCTTCTGTCGTGTCGGCTGTTGTTTAAACTTTCCGATCGCGTACAATCGATATCGATCAGCCAAATGTCGATCAGCACAAGCCGCCGGGCTAAGAACGCTTTACATAATATCTAAGCAAATTACCATAATCCCTAATAATATTATAAATGAGAAATTAACTCCATCCGAGTTTCTATAATGCGTTCATAGCCCCTGAAGAAGAATTTTAATGAAATTTAGTATAGAGATAAACTAAAGATTGGGAAAGGTGAAGTACCTTCTTACTGCAAAAAAAGGCTTAAGAGCGTTGAAAATTTGTATAGAAGTTCATGAACGTCGAAGATAAAACTTTGTATAAGAACACTAAATAAGAAATACATACTTAACTCACTTGCGTTTTTCAAATATCAAAATGTGTATGAGTACTACGAGATGATATAATAATAGATAGTATTTAATTAAAACACTTTTTTATCGACTTCAAAAAAGGAGGAGGTACTCAATTTGTGTGTACTTTTTAATTGTTACGTTTTTTTTTTAATTATAAAAATGACTATGTTACAAAGTTACTGTAAGGACTTTAGAATTTTTTTCCTTTTTTAAATGAAACTATATTTTTTTATTGTTTTTCTTTCCAGTTCTAATTACAAACAGATAAGGTCAAGTATAGTTTAGAATTATAGAACAATAGTTTTTTAATAATCAAATTTATTTAGCATTTATGTATTTTCTTTAAACTGAATGACTAATAATATTATTGCTATTTTATTAGTCAAAGTATCAAATTAAATTTCGTAATAATAACAAGGTTCATAATAATTTAATTCATACTGTACATAAATAATTTGATTAACTCAGCAATGCTAATGCACTTGAATGGGCCTTTGACAAAATAGGTTTCAGTACTAAGTGTTAGTTTAGTTGCAAATAAATTAATTAACATGCATTTCTATGACATCTGCATGCTATGAGTAATGTATCTGAAAATCTGAAACCTCATGTTTACTTATAATTTATGTATAGCCTTTTTTGCGCGAAATATTAATTGGCACAGTTTTCATACCCTATTTCAACCCCCATCGGTCTTTTAACAAGCTTTTATTTAACTTGCACTGTATGTGTGTATATAAGTATGTTAGTATACACGTATATTTGTTTGTTAGGGATCAAATCTTGCAAGCTTAATTAGACCCACTTCCTCTTACACTACGGATCTAAAATCTTGCATGAAGTTTTCATCTTGATGCTAATTCATTTTTATGAAAGCATGACCTGATACTACGTTCAGGATTGGCTCCAGACAAGGAAACTCCTCAACGGTTAAGAAAACAGTTATGAAAATTTGTGGTTTTTGTTTTAAGGATCTATAATTAATGTTTCTGATTTTAAATATTTTTATAAACCCTTTTTTGTAATTCAAAATTTAATCATTATTTATTTCTGTTATTTTCCAGCCAATGGTTGCCTGGAAGACATCGCTTTTATATTGATAAGGCAGCCTGTTTTACTATCGAGTCCAAATTATATTTATATTCTGTTCATTATGTACAATAAAGATTATTTGTTGTTATTGTGTTAAATATGAACATAGACTATCGCCCCGTATTTCATTCTTAGAGCTTTTTTTCGCCGTAAAAATTAACATATATTCTACCTCAAGTTCAAATGCAAGAATACCATTTTTTAAACAAAATCAGTTGTGTTTTACAGAGGGATATATATAATGGAAAAAGAAACCTTGTTTAATAGATTTCTTGACCCATAAAACCTTTACTTCCAATATATGCGGTAATTAAATAGTTTTATATACAACAACTGCTCCTATTATAATTCTGGCAACGTTCTTCCTTCCTCCGAGGGAAAAATTTACAGTACCGATATGAACAGTTTGTGTCATTACTGAAATATCATTTTACATACGAATAAAATAAAATCTGCCACTTGGCAAAATCTATACAAATAATTGAAATTGGAGTGTCTGTTTTTAGTATTCAAATAAATAACCGCTTATTACTAAATGCATATGTACTCACTCGTATGTACAAATACTAATGGGACTTATACTAAAATATTTTTTTTACCGTTTTTTTCTGTGTGTCTCGGCTAATTTCTTGAATCGCTGGGCCGATTTTGACGAGGCTTTCGTTGGCTGACGTAATAAGAAGTAAGTTAGGCTACTTTAATTTTCCACTATTCTGTATTTAATTTTTTAGTTAAATTCCACCCAAAATCACGGGCACAGCAGTAATAAACACAGGTTTCAACTTGCCCCAAAAATATCCGTACAAATCTTAATGATTTCTTGATTCACAAAACTTCATCAGCGTTCCCTTTGACAGACATTTACTAATGATTCTATAGATATTCATTAATAAATCCTGAAGGGCATCCTTTTCACTGTCTTCCTGATTGTGACAGTAAAGACATCGAATTTGTTACGTCAATAAATAAGATATTTTAATGACATTTGAGAATATCTGAGTAAAAAGTAAATTAAGATTCTGCTTAGACCCGTAATTTATTTTCATAATTAACTAAGC
>DWJZ01001160.1:0-25042 GCA_018249125.1 Asbolis capucinus | reverse complement strand
ATATATACTTTTAAATACATACTTAAATAGATATTTTTATTACACACCCAGACACACAGAACAAACATTCCTGCTCAGCGCAGAAAAGTTTGAACTGGGATATATAAATATATGAATATGTCTATATTATACGTATATGTTAATAACATAAATGATAATTTATTAAATTATCTGTCAAATTGTGTATATTTGCTAGGAAAGCGTCATAGATATATAAATTTTTTTGCATTTCAAAAAAATATCACATACATACATGTCGATTACATATTCTCCTATTTCAAGTCGATTAAAAAATATAACATCAACATGTAGAAGTGCACATAATTCAGGTTCGTCGATTTTACTACGCAAAATAATCACAGCTTAACCTAGTGAAATTACGTGAATAAAATTGTAATGGTGCCTAGTACACGAAAACATGTTTTAAAATTTATTTGATATGTATGTTTTAGCTCGTCATTACATTATAATTTTGGTATAAACCAACGTAACGCCTGAGTTTTGGGCTACTTTTACAACGTCGAAAGCCCGCTTGGATACCAAAAGACTTTCAAAGTGCATATTTAGCTACGCTCGCCATCATGATTTATCGAACTGAGTCCATATTTTATTCAGAATCTATTAATTTAATCATAATAAATCAAAAACTAACTTTTATCTCCCGTACCATGAAGGACTGGAATAAGTTACCCACGTCAGTATTCCCGCTTAATTACAATGTAATCTTTACAATAACATTACAATTACAAATAATCAAGAGTCTAATAGTGCGCTTTATCCAGAACTTCGCCGGGTGGGATTGTGGTTAAGTGCTGGTTGCGTGGTTAAGCGCCTAATTCTTCACACAATCCGATATTTTTATATTTAATTATATTAAAAATTCTACTACTTCTTCTGCTATTAAGTTACTAGTGGTATGAACTAAAAAATTTGTTTTATTTATGTTGTACATTTATAATAGAAGCATAGTTGTTCCGCTATAGATCTTATATAATCTCTCATGATGAAGACACTCTATTCTTTTTGTCCGGACGCCATTTGATCCGCGAATTAATCCGTTACTACCAACAAAAAGTTCTCATTTAGATGGATTTGGTTTGATTAATGTACAGTCGAGTGAAAGTGCTTTTAATGCCCACTTTATGTAGGTTTATTTTCATCGTGTTTGGGACTTGTGTGAATTAATGAATTCGACATGCGTATTATGACGAATGGTAATATGAATAATTTTTTGGTTGAGATATTGGTTTGTGTATTTGATTTAGTGGCAATAGCATTTTTTTGCTTCTCTTCTCAGATCTTGCAGATCTGAGACGTGGTGTTTCACTATTGGCCTGATGAATAGGCTTAAGGTCGCACAGTTGGGTGTGGAGAGTATTATGCCAGGCGTTTGTCTACGAAATCGAGTTAGAAATGAGGAGATCTTTAGACGAACAAGGGTAACCGACACCAAAGAATTAGCCGGCTGAAGTGGTCGGGCTAGCCACATGACCGTCGGGGAAGAAAGATCTTCGAATGGTGACCACGTCTCGGAAAAAGGAGCAAAGTAAAAGAAAAAAAGGAATGTTAATCTTTATGACTTTCGTGTACTATACGCAGACCCTGAACATTATCTACTTACTGCTTTTATTTCATTATTAAAGTTTTAAAAAAAGTAATTTCAACCAGCCACGTATGTACTTATAATAGAAATTGTACTTTCATTCTCCGTTAATGAATTACTTATTAGGTACACTGCTATAATTATAAGCTATATTAATTAAAATTTCATTCATACCAGTTTGTGTATTAAGTGTAAGAATATTTGAAATAAATTTATTTAATTAGAGTATTAACATAGAAATTAGCATTTAAAATTACATTGAAATATCGAAAGTATTGCTGTGAGTAGACGAACGCGAAATAAGTGTCTCTTGTACTCGCGTGATAGTAATTTGTTATTACAATAATATTGTAAAGAGGAAAGATTTGTTTCTTTTTTTCAGAATAATGGATTCGGAAACTTCTGGGCTGATGTGAAAATTTCTTTGCTATTGGTACATTGTCTGATGTTGATCTCCGTTGAACATAGGCTATAAAATATATTAAAAAATGTTAGGGGTTAGTATGAAAACTCCGATAATGTGCAACTTGTGAAAAAAATGCCAAAAAAGTCCTTATATGGCGTACGATGCGGAAATTAATGACAATAGAGCAAAGTGATATTTTTTATGGAGTACATCAATATTTGATAATCAATAATAAGCCCGCCATATCATATGTCGAACTGTTACAATTATGTCACATTAACTGCTTTTTCTGCTAAACTTAGCTCGAAGCGAGCACAGTTTCCAGTTTATATGTATATTAGGAAGAATAATATTTTTTTATGACGATTTACACAACTAAATATATTGAGTTATTAAGCTACGGTGTTATTTTATAAAGTAGTTTTATATATAGTAAATTATATTCAAATGATTTTGTTAATTATTGCGCCTATTCCAATTTCGTCATTCAATAGCTTCTGTCAAACTTAATTGTAAATTGACATATAAATTTAAAAAAAAAATGTTAATTAAATATGTACCAGAACTAATCAATCAAATATTGCAGATGGTACGTCACTCAATTCATCACTCATGATAAACAAAAACAGTTACTCAATGATCAGATTGTATGCCATTTGACTCGGTTTTTTAGAACAAAAACGTCCACCTAGTGTACATTTAATCAACTAACAAGATTAATGCCGCTACCTTTTTTCTGGGGAAATAACATGTAGATAAATTTTCGAACAATTTCAAATTTTCGTCGGAATTGGTGTGGTAATTTTTTTTTACTTAAAACAGATCAGGTACCTATTTAAATTATTATAGTTATGTTTATAAAGAATTTCTCGCATTATAGTTCAGGTCACAATAAAATCTAAATAAATAACTGGTATAACCCTCGATGGTACGTTAATGTACACACTACCTATAAAATTTTGGAACCGCCGCTGACACAATTTTTACGATATTTGAGCGATTAAACGCTATAATACCGTGTGACCCGGCTCAGATTATAGGTATTTTGAGCGGCGCAACATTATCACTAGTGGGTTAGTGTACCGCTTATTATTGTCCCGGTTATGAAAAGTAGGTGTCTTTGTGAACGAAAAAAATGACAGTTTATTGTACGTTTAAACGAAGTACAATGGACTTCAGTACCATGGTCATTAGCAGCGCCGACCGGGCGACGGATGCCGTGGCGGCTAATTTCGTTATTATTTTTTTAATCTCGTTCACGTCATTAACTGTCATTTTGGGCCATTTCACAAACCGTTAGATGCGCCTGTCATATTCGATGTAGCTTTTTTTCACTGGATGAAGGCTAAATCCTTAGACGAGATACTTTCAATATTTGTTTCATTTGTAAAATGGTTTAAATTTATTTTTAACCAGTCAAAATAAATTCTGAGATTAATGGTAATAAACACACAGATAAAGAAAAAGTTATAACTCATTCTAATGGGATTTTTTAGTTATTTAACAAATAACTCCAAATATATATATATATATATGTTTTTAAATAACTAATAAACCATCCAAGACCACAAATGTAACTTCTAAGAAAAAATTCTGTTTATAATTATAATATATAAAATATTTTCAAATAGAATAAAACAAGATATAAAGCGCTGCAATATTAAGAATACAATATGTTATCATTAGCCAAACAGAAAGTCCACTTTTCCCGCCCAAATCGCTGTCATTGTCATGAACCGGTGTCATGGCCGTTGTTCGCTCTCGATGCGATGATTTTGATGAATCGCAATTAGGGTAAAACGCGACTAAACTGTAATTTGAAAAAGTTATCGTGGTTAACGTAGCATATAACTTTCTTTTTTGGCTTTCCTCATGAAGAGGTTAAATAGACTATAAAGTAGGTAACGAAATAACTGAAGGAGTAATAATCTTAGAAAGCTTATGAAATTTTCATACGTGTAGATGGTTTTATTGGCACAGAATAATACAGAATATACATATATATATATTTTTAGTACTATCTAAAATAAATAGAAGAATAAAAGATAGGTGTGAAGTATACTGATGTATCGGCTTAAAATACTTATGACTTTTAGGGTCGACCCGGCTAATACGAAACATCCGTAATGTACGTAACATAGCACGAAAAGTTGTAGAGGAAATACCGCCATACTATCTAGTTACTGATGGAAGATCATTTGTTGTTATGGTGTTATATAGTATATGATATTCGGACAGGCGCATCAGTCCTTTAAAATCATTGATAAATAACCATTTCTATTTTTAAACGAAGAACAAGTCCTCTATCACCAAGAAATGTAGTCTTGTAGAATATAAATCTTTTCATCGGAAGATTTAGTATTGCTTTCGTTATAGCTAATAAGAGGCGCGAAGTTGTCGACTCACTGTGAGAGAGACTCTTTGAAAGCAAAAGCATTGATTCATTTGCTCTGATTTATCCTGAGATGATTTGTAGTATTGGTATGCAATATATGCAATGATTGAAAGCTTTACATCGGCGAGAAAGCTATTTATTGAAAATGTTCTTAAATATTGTTGAATTTCTAGTCTGTAAGTGTTTACGAGAGAGGTGCATAGTGCAACGTATGAGATGTTGGTCTGTGTGAAATAGTATCTGTGTGAAATGTTTCATACCCGATTGCTTATTCTGTTTATCTGTGTTTATGTAAATAGCCGACAAAGCAGACGAGTCACTTAATAGTAAGTTATGCCGCGAAATTAGAAAGGAAGAAGATATAATTATTTATTTAAAGGATAATCAAAATAAGGCACTCTATATAGATATAATTTTTAATAATATAAAAAAAATTGTTAATAAAGTAGACCTTTTTATGAGTGCCAGTTATCAAGTTGGAAAAGTGGTGTTTATATTAATAAAATTATTGACAGAATTCGTTTGTATATTAAATGCAGTGTACATAAACGAATGTAAAATTATTAATGGAATTGGTTGTTGTTATTAAACTACAACAGAAGATGTTAATCTTTATAATAATTACTATTACAATTCTCAGAGTAACAAGGTCGATAGAGAAATTTCTGCATTTGGTAGATAGGATAGGGCTGGCACAATCTGCGCCGTGCACGCTCGCGTGCAACATAATCACTGTGGTTGAGGTACTTGGAAATGTCTGCTTGAGATTATGATTATTTGGTTTTTATGAATGTCCGACTTCACGACAATGTTGTGTGTGAGGATCTTAAGGACAAATACTTTTCCACTTGTCTACCTTTTCTGTTGCTGAATTAATAAAACTTGAGGCTACTTCTGTTGGAGGTCGGTGGGTACTGTACTCGTATTATTCAGTCAAATGCAATGGGACTCTTTGGTTAAATAATACAGTTTTATGTGCATATTTTAGTTTTGTTTTCTAAGTGATTCATGTGAATTATGTGTGATGGATATGGGATCTGGAAAATTAAAATTGTTCAAACTTTGTTCGAGAAATACATCAAGGTTTCTTAATATTTGGGCCATTAAAAACATAAGTTTTCCAAACCGCATATGAACCATATTCGACCAATTTAATCAATTCGTAATTTTCGTTTTCTGACAAAGTGACAGATAAAACTTGAGTGGATTTGGAAGCATAATATTATTTCCCTTTCTGATATAGATGTGTAATAAAAAAGGAGGTTTAAAAATGTATCCTTTGAAGTGGTAGTATACGGGGTGTAAGTGTGTTCAAAGGTCTCTTGGTATTAAGAATATTTCGGGAGACAATTCTGCGTACTCCAACCAATATTAAAAACATTATCCCCGACTCTACGTACAATTCTAGGATTTAGCATAAGAAAGTGTCACAATGGGCCAGGGCTTTATTGTTTATATCGTATCCGTTATCTCAGTTTGTGTAAGAAACTTAGTCGCGTGTTTTTGGTCCATTCGTCTTCCATTTGTTCCAACGCCAGCCGTAACCAACGGCCGTTGTGTTTGTCTTGTACATCTTTATGCATAACTCAGTGTCCACTGAAGATATAGCGGTGATGCATGCGAACCGCGCTGTGTCTGTACGTCCAGTCTCTATCTATCTTAATAATTACCGACGTGAATTATATGAGGAGAGTAATCGTACATAGAAACCGCGTAATCTGTTGACAGCTACACGTTGTGCACTTTGGATGTATGAGGGTGTTAACGCTTAGTTGTTTGTTTAGCTTTCGATCAAGAATTTACTAGATGACGCTTCCCATAGAAATTTAACCCAAAATGCTGTTATACTACGACTACTTTTACTACTCATTGCATTAAAAATAGTATTATTCATAAAATAAAACGCCATTAATGACCTTTCACTTTTAATATACTCCTAAGGAATTCTTAAGAAATAGGAAATCCTATTTCCATTATCTAACCCTTCTTGGGAAAGTCCCAATCGTAACCCTAAAATAAAGATATGTATTACACTTTAATTGTTACGTAAACAGAACGCGGGCCTTTGGCGCAGATAAAGTGTTCAAACATTCGCTTGCACTGCATTTACGGAGTCACAGTAGGGTCACCACCTTTTCAGATTTGGCCGGATATGGCTTTCGATGGCATAAAATATAAATTGAATAAATTTGGATTTCTCCAGACAGTAAATAACCTCCTCTGTTGTGAAAGTTGGTTAAAGAAAAAAAAGGCAATCATAAAAAGTGCCCTTTGTGTATCGACCCGGTCAAGCAACGACGGAAGCGGTCGGTATGAGAATGAACGATTGTCAGTGCCGAGAAATTTCTTGGGCACTGTCGTGCTTCGTAATAACTGTTGTCCCTTGGCGATTTTTACGTCGGTTAGTTGGTAAAAATTCTAGATGGAATTTGCACAGAGTATAGGTCTCCTCAAAGTATTGGATCAAAAACATCCAGTCTATTCATTCTGTATGATACAATCAATGTCGTCTCAAACATATTCATTACTTTAATTAAAAAACAATAATTTCTATTTTAATTCACAAATTATGTTACACGGGATATACGTTTTTCGCGCCAACTAGATACGCCGCATATTAATTTATTTATTCTGTATCAATTTCCCTGTTAGAGGCCTCTCCGCCGAAATTTCTATCCAACTAAATAAAATAACCTACTCGTAACTCTACACCGAAATTAACTTGTTCAGCTATTAGCATGAACTATGAAACTACCTCAATGTATCTATCGGCATACTATAATGAGTCAAATGTAAAATCATATAGAGAAAAAATTACACATATAGAACTCATTTCTTTTTTAATTAACATGGTAACTCTAGTCACAATACCTTATTGGTTTATATCAGAGGATCTGTGCAAAGCGTTGTTTTGTAGGTATAATTTACTGTTGTAATGTTATGAGGAAAACTTGTTTATACTAATGTGTTAATACGATTGTGACGTCATAGAGTATTATGATGGCCACAATCGTTTTCTCTGGTCGTGCGTTGCTCTGTTTCCTGTAGTTATGTGAGATAAGAAATTGTGTTAAAATATTGTTTTTTTTAAGTCTGAAGAACTGATGTAGAAACTGTTTGTCCGCTGGTAAGTTGATCCGGTGGTAAGTGGTTACCGTGGGCTAAAAACATGTGCAATACCAGTGAACCTCCTCGAGGAAAGGAATAATTTTTCTTCTTTTTTTCGTCGTAAGGAAGATATTAGTAGTACAGTACTTAGTATAGACTGTTTTACAGGTGGAGACGGGATAGACATCCTCACTCAAATTCTTGTAAAGGATAATCCATTCTTTAATTTTGTTATGTACATAAGCTGTTCCATTTGTAAAATTATATACATATGTATATATATCAAATACGGAAACTAGTAGCCAATCTAATATTGGAAATGGTCATTACATTGATACCTTATCTCAGTGTTTCCCAAATTGTGGTCGAAAATAAAATAGTGGGTCCCAAAATATTGTTTTAATGAATAACAAAAGTTATTCAAAAACCACCATTTATTTGCCTTTATAGCTCACTTATTAATTATTTATATAATATATAGGCTTTTATTAAGTTAGTGCGCGTTATCATCAAACGTCGCCACTTGTCATCAGTTGGTTTCGTAGTAAGGCGCTAACTTATTGAATATATAACACAAAAATACATATGTATATCTATTAAAGATTTTTAAATAAGATAAAATAAGGGAACAATAAAGTTTTGAATGCGCTGCCTTATCTTATGTTGGTATCCGACTGGCCGGCAATAATACGGTCGAATCTACAGGTCTGTGCAAGTGTGTAGGAATTAGAGGTACTCCCAGCTGATCGGTTATCGCTGTATTAGTTTGTAATTTTGTAATTTCAGTTCAGCTGCGTCTGGCCAATCGATACAGAGTAATTATGGTTTCTCACAGATTGTCTATGTTCTACAATGTAGAGATGTTTTTACAAGGTTTTATTTAACTTGCAGTGTAGGTTAGTTTGTGGGCTTGTTCTAGTCAAAATTTGCAGGCTTAACTAAACCCACTTCATCTTCCACTATTGAGCTGAAATTTTGCATAAAGATTCCGTTCTGATGACTAAGCATTTTTATGGTGTGATACTATGTACAGGATTGGCTCCAGACAAGGAATATCTTCGATGGTTTACAATACAGTAATGAAATTTTATGCGTCTCTTCATATTACGGGTACATAGCTGTCACTTCAACCTTTCCATAGTAAATATAAGCGAAAGATTTTTTTTTAATTGGTCCAGTAGTTCTGGAGCCTATTCGACGCAAAAAAATATTTTTCTTTATAATAGTAATGTCGAAGTGTATGTAGATTAAAGCTTGTATATTTTTCTCCTCACAATTGGGCACATATCTAAACAATTCTTATTTGATCGTTTTCTAATAACAGAATTGAGAAACGGCTTCTGTTGCAATAATTACTCGCTCTCACAGGCCGCCAAACTAGCAGACTAGAAAATAACCGAACCATAGTAAAGAGAAACGATCAAGCACTAGTTATTCCAGCTTTTAGGTCAGAAGGTACAAAAAATCACAGGACATTATACTAGAATTGTTTAAAACAATGACTCGGCTTAATAATGTTAGATTAAGCAGTCGAATTAGTTATGAGTATTTGTAAACTAGCTTTTTCCCGTGACTACGTCCGCATTGTACACTCCCCTTCGCACCCCCTCTCTTCAACCCCCCGCAGCCAACATCAAGTCAGCGTGAATACAAAGTCTTATGCTTATAGCTCCTCAAGCCTTTTCTCGCACTAAAAAGTAGCACAATTTTGTTTCAAGTTTCCTCAAAATCAGTTCAGCAGTTTAGAAAAATGATACATTGAGAAAGACCGACAGTGCTTTTAATAAGCAATTTTATGAGTGATTTATAACATTAGAAACGATTTTCTTATAAAACATTTTTCCTTTGCTTTAAGTTGCTACAAAAACGGCAGGCACCGAACGCCGAAAAAAGGGTTATCTCAGCTAATTTTAAATCTGAGCACATAAGTAGCGAAGGTGTAGTCTCTGAGTTTTCATTTATCTATGAGTCTAGTGAGGGGCGTAGAGCCGTAGAGACAAGGAGCAGGCACGCGCCGTACATTTTCACAGCCCCCATAATGATTGCCACAATAATTATCAATTCATCTTAAAGATATATGTACGCTATACTTCCCATGATTACATAGTTTTTAATGCAATGAACGGTATCGGTATAATTACATAGAATTACACCTACAAAATTACTTACAACACTTTAATTATTTTAAACTGAACAGTGCAATAAGTCAAGTAAAATCGGCGACTACGCTACAATTAAAGTGTAAGCAAATTGATTTAGGTTCCGTGCAACTAAACGTTTTATGGAGTGTCAAATCGTTGAAGTAATGCCACTTTCGCTGTAGCTTACATTCGTCATTTTTCAACACATTGTAAGGAAATTATGAGCTGAAAATTTAAGTTACTTTACGTGTAGTATTCGTGATATGAACAAGTACTACGTTTATGGGTTCATTGTGCTTACTTGCTGTACTCATAGCTTCGCTTTCATCAATTGTTTCTTATTACCAATTGACCGATTATTAGAGTACTGGAATTAGAAAATATTTTTTTACTAACACATAGAATAAGAGGTATTTTCGAACAAACTTTCAACTCCTTTTTCTATGCTTCACAGAAAAAAAAAGATTAAAGTTAAGCTGTAGTGAGGTTGAAAAGAGACTGCAGTAAAACTGAAGTGAGATTGACATGAGACTGAAGTGAGATTAAAAACAACTGAAG
This sequence comes from Asbolis capucinus, assembly GCA_018249125.1. NCBI lineage: Eukaryota > Metazoa > Arthropoda > Insecta > Lepidoptera > Hesperiidae > Asbolis > Asbolis capucinus. The sequence continues at coordinate 14,831 of DWJZ01001160.1, read as the reverse complement.
TGAGATTAAAAAGAGACTGTAGTCAGATTGAAAAGAGACTGAAGTGCGATTAAAATGTAATTAAAGAGAGATTGAAAAGAGAGAATAAAACTCAAGTGAGTGTGCAGTGAGAGTGGAATGAGACTGAAGCAAGAGTGAAGTGAGATTACAGTTAGTGTGATGTGAGAACATAGGCCAAAAAATATTTTCAAAAATGTTAGGTCTCCGTAAGAAAACTTCGAGAATGTAATCCAAGGTGAAAAAAAAAATCTTTTGCGGGAACTATTAACAATGGAGCAAAGTGATGTAGGTACTATAGTTTTATAGAGGACTGTAATATCTACAAATAAATCCGCGATACCATAATTCTGGCTATTACAGTTATGCCACAATAACTACTTTTTACTGGTAACTACATTTTCCGAAGTGAAGCAAGGGCAGTTTCTAGTATTGAATATAAGAAGCATATGAATCTCGATTTCAAATAATTTTAAATACAATGACATCATGGACACTACCAAGTCGCGTCTATGTGGATAACAGCCAGAACAAGCCTCTTCAATGATGGGGAGAGAGTACCCAATTACAACTGCTATGATGCCATGAAAGCTGTATCTAGTATTGTTGGGTATTACCTGATAATGGTTCGCGGTTTCGCGGTCGGTGCGTTAGCTTCTCTAGGTAGAATAGTCCAGAACATAGATTTCTGTTACCTTCACTATATATTCTAAACCAAAATTCTCCACGCGACTGTGTTTGCGATAAACTGAAAAACGACTGCAGGAATTTTCATAAAGTTTTCATTTATAAATTGAATGGTTCGGGAGTAATGTGTAGTGTAATGTAAAAAAACAAATGTCCACACGTGCAAACGGGACGGGCTACTGCTGTATTATTTTATCGCTGTGTTAATCCATACTACAATGTTTGTGCCAAATTTCATTTAGATTCGTTTAGTACTTTTATACGTGAGAGTAACAAAAATCTATCCACCTTCACAGACTTTCGCATTTACGAGTATAATATTAGTAGGATTGATGTCACTATAGTGTAGATTATTTTGGTCCAACCGTGAATTTTATTGTTCGTTGTCCAGAGCTTAATTACCTTTCACCTGGTCACAGCTTGAGTTTATCCTCATTTCGCCAATCAAAATCAACTCCTAATTTGAATTATTGTAATCGATTCGTTAATCGATAATGAACCGATATTTCCTTGCTTAACAAATTTAATATGTATCAGTGTCGATCTTTTGAACTACTTTGGTTTGAATAATTTACGGATGTGAAATATAAAGAAAATAAGGATGTGAAGAATAATTCAATATTTAATGTAGTTTTTTTTTCAGTTCTAAATACAAAGATTTTTAATATTCAAGTTGTGTAATTATTTATTTTAGGACTTTTTAATGTTCTCTCTAGCACATCGCACGTTGAATATGCTTTTGTTTTATGATTAATTGTTTTCAACTTGAGGTTTTAGAAAGGTTAAACAAACAGCGGATTCAATATAAACTTGAGTTTTTAGTATTAAGTGGTATGAAAAGCGTCTTCACGTCCGCTCATTGTTGGTCCATCTTTCATGTACTTAAAAGAACATTAGGACAGACGTCACAGACATTTGAATAGCTTTCCCTGGCTCTTTTTAATTTACCTCAGACCATTAAGCCGTCTGTGTCCTACTGTTACGACTGTTCCATGACTGTCAGGGTTGTCAACTTTTGTATGGATATAATTGAATGTATAATGTATGATCATAATTTAATACTGTTATGTCGTGTGTCCCTTATTCTTTATTTGTATGTTTGAAGCTTAGTCAATTAGGAGTCCTGATTATTCAACAATAAAATAGTGGAACTGATGTAAACGTAAATATAACGTAAATATTTTTTTTATTTTCAGTTAGTTTACACGAATAATATCTTATTATTTTATGTATCTATTTTATCATTAACTTTTATTTTAAATATTGTACGCCGCTACAAGAGAAATCAGTAATATTCAAATCGAAATTCATTTATTCATATAGGTATAGTAATATTCTAATTAATAAACATTGGTAAGATTACCAGATATGCTTACCATCTAGTGGGATCGTAGTCCCTAATTCATTTAACATTTTTTATTTAACTTGTTTTTATTACATTTTAAGAAGGCAAAACCTCGGTCACTGTCATTTCTCATTCTGCCCAGTTGGATGTTTCTTTGTATGATAATAAGATCCAGAGTGTTAATATCCTGTATCCCGCTCTCGCCAGACGGACAGACATTGCACATTGTTGATTGAACTCAGCCCTATTCAAATAAGGGCATTGTTTCTTACGCGTAGTGGAATGAATGAATCGCTTTTAAACACGAATAAGGGATGGCAAAAGTTGAAAAATATGCAACGCATTTATTAAATAGTGGAAAGTAGTGCGTAGTAAAGTGAATAAAATTGGCTTTGAAACGCTGAGTTAGAAGAAGAAATAGTCGTTTAGCGGCTGACTGATGGAAATGGGTGGGTGGAAGTAACCCCGTAAAAATTATAGCAATGGCAGTGGTAATACCAGTAACAGCATTAAAACTTAGTGATAAAATGGATCATGTAATCCTTACGGGAAGCTTAACATCCAAACTGTTGACTGCTATTGTTTGTTGCAACCCCCTGGTCTGCTAGCGTAGAATTTAAGTTAGTTTTCTAGGCCGTTTATTTTTTTCCAATTTACGTATAATATCGAATAATAATAGCATAGTGAACAGTGTGCTTATGTAGTCTGAAACATTGCTGAATACATCTATTTACAGGTAATGAACAATAACATTACAAGAATCTACTGAAGAACTTCCATGCTTGAACACGTTTTAGCACGACTTATCGAATTTTATGATAGGACCTGATATCCTTACATTTGTACAATATTACACGAGTACAATAATTTATATTATATTGATTACAATAATTTATATTATATTGATTACAATAATTTATATTATATTGATTACAATAATTTATTTTATATTGATCACAACAATTTATATTATATTGATTACAATAATTTATATTATATTTTTAGATTGTGACATCCCTGAAAGTGAATTTATAGAGGGTGTTAGGAACTGACTGTACGAATGCCTGTATCAAAATAATATGCTTATTATTTTGTCTATATCCGTTAGTAAGTATGGGAATTAAATAAGCAAAGCCATAAGAAAAATATTAAATTTGCAATTAACTTCTGTATTGATTGATTGCCCTTGCTGATACAAAAAAATTGTATTGTTTGTAATATAACAATTATTATAATTAGAGTCAGCCCGCGGCTCCGCTCGTTACTGTTGATAAAAAACTACTAATGTTGATAAAAAACAGCCAATGTCACTCCAGACCATCAAATATCTCCTCATAAAAACACGCCAACCCGTCGCTCCGTTTCGTCGTGGAAAACGGACAAATATATAAACACACACTTTCACATTTATAACATTACTATGCATTTGTATATGCTTTAAGACCAGTTATCCGTCTGTACGTCACTCCCAACACAAATAGGGTTAATATCTGAAGACATGGTATCACAGATCAACATTGTAAATTGATAATTTGAGTATATACAAGTATACTGGTAATGGACGCATGTCTAACGCCGATCTCGATAAGGCTGCGCTGTCCGCGATAACGCGTTTACATCTCTGATAACGCTACAAGCGTGCCTACCCTTAAATGAATGTTAAACTGTTATTCTAAACTTATCAAGGGGTAGGGTTAAAGCTCCAGTGACGGACGACATGTTTTCGGATTTTTTTTTAAAGATGTTTAATTAAATATGAAATTCGACATTAAGATACAATCTATATTACGTAAGGTTTTTGCAGTTTAAGGTTCGTAGAATACATTCAAGAATATACTTAAGAAACATTATATTTTATATACCAGTCAATATACTTCAGTATAATATACTCAGACACCCTAACAAAACATTAGATATCTGGCACACCTACTATTTTGTCAGACTTTGATCCTCATAGCCTTAGTAACGATACAAGTGACACACAGATCATCACCAGGATAATGCTGACCCTGAAACGACGTTTATTCTACAACTTTTTCTATTTTATTTTATTATAACTTTACATATATTATAGGGCGCTGCGGATATCTTAGAAGAAAGCTCATTCCACAATGTGTATGTATATGACCATTTATCACATGGCAAAAATGTTAGTAACAGTATTATTTTAAACAAGTTGTAAATATTATGGTAATAATTAAGAAAAAATTTTTTTTTGATTCAATAGTACCATTTATCATACTAACATTTAATATGCTAAAGTAACCAACTGTGAGTTTTTTTTATAAGACTGTAATGGGTTCCTATATTGCTACACTTACCCTATTCAGTGACGGATCTCCGAGTAGGAATGGTCAACAGGGTCATGACCGCAGTGGTAGATTAACATCAGTCTGTTATCGTAAAGAAAGTCTTGGCTGCGGGCCACATCAGTGACGCAAAATAGGATTATTATGGTCGACTGGCCATATTTGCTGTAATATTTTATATTTATATAAAGCCGTAAATATCTAGCCACTGCTTATAATTGACATATTTCTAGAGGCTAACTCGGTAGCGGTAAGATAAATCAATCTAAAAAAGTTCAATCGGCTTCAGAAGGTTCACATTGAAATGAAATATTGTACTTATGAATTTTATCAGAATATAATAAAATACGCCATTTATTGCTATATTAAAATTGCTACCAGATGTAAGGTGAAGAGAGATGGTTATGATACTTTCGTTTCTCGTTTCATTGAGATTCTCGTCTTCCTTCGTTACATCTTAAAAGAAGTTATAGACCCCCTGACTTTAAAAAATTATGTTACTTTTATTTTGTTTCGTTTAGTTTGGAGTAACAATAAACTACCGAAGCGATTTTCATAAAATTACTACGGTTCCCTAAGTTCTAATTTTAGTCAAATAAAAAAAGAATGGTTCAAATATTTCGGAACACCGCGTAGTCACACACAAATAACTAAATACAAACATAAATACTTAGATCTATAAAATAAGAACGATTTTTTTTTCATTTAAAAATAGACTTGACAACCCTAACTCACGTGTACTTTGTAATGGAGAAAATATTTTTATTGTCTAGTGCTAATTTAGTTAATATTTACGTAGAATTAAAAGTAGGTTATTAGGCAGTTCTAAGTTAGCCTTATTTCTGTTTGTAATGTCATGAAAGTGCCCACTTAAAAATGGAATTATATTGGAAAGTGACATTAGAAAGGTCTCCATGAAGTAGGTTAGATAGTTGCAGCAGACGAAATATTTTTAAATAATTCTTAATAAGTGTATGAATTTTAAATTATTAGTCATTATTATTGTAACCCATAACTGTCCCACTACTGGGATCGAGATTCTTCTCACAATGTGAGGGATGTGAAAGTCCACCACGCTGGCCAAGTGTGGATTTGTAGACTTCACACACCGAGAACTTAATGAGGAACTCTCAGGAGTGCAGGTTTTCTCACAATGTTTTCTGTCACCGAAGCAAGAATAATTTCTAAATTATTTGTAGTGCATTGTATTTAGCTGAATTATACGGGAATATTTTTTTGTATATAGTCAAAAAATGTTCATCATTCTAATATGATTTATCTGGTAAAAAGTTATTACCAGTACTGCTATTATCACTGATGCATTGCGTGCTAAATCAATTTAATGACAAATGATTCTTCATTTTAAACGAACATTCATAAAAAAATGCTGTATAATTACTAAAAAAAAATTAAAAATAAAATAATACTTAGATTAATGCCTTACTACGATAAATACTTATCAAATAATACCATAACAACAAATATCACAACTGGTCAGAGTTAGTCATAAGATCAGCACTTTCAATATTTTTAAATAGAATTAACTTTCGTTCAAAGAGCTCTTAAAACAAAAGGAGCGGACAGTAGCACGAGAAAGTTATAATCAGAGATAATTCAACAATATTTAGATTGTTTCACATCGGTCCGTATAGATAGTTGGTGACTAGTTTCAGCTCGCAGCTTCGCTCGCGTTGTATTTTAATAAGAAAGTAGCCTGTGTTATTCCAGAATATAATCTACTTCAATGCCAAATTTCAATCCAACGCAATCCAATTACGTTCAGTAGTTTTTGCTTGAAACAGACGGATGTTGCATCTGTTCATCCATCCAATCTATCTATCGATCTATCCATCCGTCCATCCATTCGATGGACGGCATCAACCCAACCATACAATCATCCATCCAACCTTTTCTGTCGCATTTATAATATGTCCATTAACCCAACCACACAACTATCCATCGTTTTCTTTCGCATTTATAACTAAGATAAGATTGGTTGGTTTTCGCATCGTCGCGTGGATAACGCATTGCTTGCAGACATTGCTGTGTACGTTTGTCTGTCGTACCACATGAGACAGTATTATCAACTTATAGATACGACATTTCAGTGTTTTTTATCACTGGTCATATATTGCATGCTTTGTTAAAAATCACGATTCAACCAGTATAAAAGCTTCTCTTTTGATGAAAAAGCCAAGTACAGATATATGTATATGTATGTGTTTTTTCAGTGTAGATATTGTAAGGTGGTACGAACGCAAAATATGCGGATCCAAATTGCCCTAGGGGAAAAATTTCAAGAAGTGTCAGTACCAAGTAACTTACAAGGCCGTCGAACTTCTTTATTAATCTTTGCGAGTAATCTATACCGAAGCGAAGCGCGGACATCAATACAATACAATACAAATATTGTACTATGTCCACGAGGACTTACGAGTATGTAGGTAATTTCCTATTTATTCGTAAAATCGAATAATTAACTACATATTTTTCTGTATTTGTAGAGTTTCTAAATCAGGTTACGGAAGGAAGGATATTAATATTATTATACTAACAGCTAATAATATTTACCTAACAGCCAAACATTAATATAAAATACCCACAGACAGTGTACGGAGTTGAAGGAAAGCAGTGTTCCCGTCGGTTTACAAACAAATAAGCCATGTTATCTAACGTAACAGAGCAACGCAGGAAATACAGTCTAAACATTGATTTCCATGGAAGTGAACGGTGATGTTTGGGGATAGGTGTCCCAAAATAAAGAAAGGGTTCCGTATGGTTTAAATACATTGATGGTCCAGTAATGAGCACGAGTTTCTCCTCATACTACGGAGACCTAGAACGTACTCTACCATGCGGCTTCAATGCGGTTTGGTGGAGGTGTTGTCGCCAACCCAAGTGTCGGAAGTTTTTATGTCGCCCTAAAGTCGACATGACTTAACAATTTCTGTCTAACGGTAAAACCCGGACCGACAGTTTAAAGTCCGAAGCACGGAAGCGGTCATTTAATTTTTACCACTAGTGGTCACCCATCCAGTGGTTGGCAGGAACCAACCGTGCCCGCTGGTGCTTAATTATATCGCTTATATATGTATGTACAAGCCACGGGCTATAAATTCCAAGTTCCGTATAATATTGCAATACTTCAAAATAAAAATTATATGTACATAATATACCCTATTTAAACAATAATAAGTTGATTTAAAACAGAAACAGAACGAACAGGTTACAAAGACCCCTATTTATTGCCCATGTTACAGGATACTCAATAATTTTTCACTTTTTTTATTATTATTTTGTTCTTATAGCAGCTTACTTATACCTACATATTCTGAAAAAAAAACCTTTCTGGAAATGCCTCGACATATACAAATGCAGTTGAAGACACAGAACCAAGTGACAGACGGACGGATGGATAGTGAAGTCATCGTAATCTCTTCCTCTTCTTTCTTCCAGTCTTTTACCCATTCTCTTTCTTATTCTTCTTCTGCTATCCATCCTGATACGGTATGTTGTTGATATCCCAGGGGATCGCTAGTGTTTATTTATTTATTTACTTAGTAATCCAACAGCTTTTAGTGTACAATAATAACTTACGAATAAAACTTAAAATAGTGTTAATGCCAAAATGTTATTGACTTCGATTGATTCAGCGATGTATTGCCCTAGCGTAAAAGTCCACTGGTCCAGGCTGGCAAAGGGTTTTGTCACACATCAGCCGGTGTGGCTAATGTCCATGGGTGGCGGTGGTCACTTACCATCAGGTACCATCTGCTCCTTTGCTGAACTGTAACATAACTAGAAACTGCCTTCACTTCTCTTCGGACGAACCAGGTATCAGAAAAAGTATTTATTGTGACACAACTGTAATAGTTTGACGTATGTTGACGTAGACTTATTTATAGATATTTATGTTCTTTATAAAACTGTAGTTCATCTTTGCTCTATTGTCAAAAAATTATGTAATTGATATAAGGTTTTTGTTGGTTTTTCACGCGTTGGGTAACATTGACGACGTTTTCATACGGACCCCTTATGTTTTGAAAATATTTTACCTATTATTACTCGGAGCCTATTTGCCTCAAGGGAACGAACAATCAAATTGTGTCTTTTTCCTTTTTATAAAATCAATAGAGAAAAATAGGGTTCCGTTTTCAGCCTAAAGTTAAGTAAAGTTTGCAAAAAAGAATTTTGTTTTTCACATAATTGTTTAATTAATTAATTAATATTTGACAAGCCGGTTAGTCTAGTGGTTAGTGAACCTGATTGCTACACTAAAGATCGTGGGTTCGATACCCACCCTGGTCAAACTTTTCTGTGATGAGCAAAAATGTTTGTTCTGTATGTAAAAATATCTATATTAGTATATATTTAAAAATATGTATATATGTTTATCAGTTATCTGATCTCCATATTACAAGTTAACGCTTAGTTTGGGATCAGATGGACATGTGTGAGTAATGGAAAGATATTTATTTTATTTAATACTTTGTTGCTGGTTACAAATTCAAATGAATTAAAAGTAGCGCGTGTTAACTTTTATGAAAGGTAGATTTTCTTATCATAATAATGATTAATTTAATAATGAGCTGTTTTTACTTATCTTAATGAAACATTTTACCATTTTGGTGGTAATAATTTTAACAGTAATAGTCTCATTTTATAACTATTCCTCTATCCTGCTATAAGAATGGAGAGAACTCAGTAATCGTTATAATTATTTATTTTCTATTTTCAGTTAATATATAAAACAATATTTAAATTACGATAAGGAAATAATATATCTTATACTAAGTACAATATAATAATATATCTTATATTAAGTAATAAGTGCTTTCGCTTCGCTTCGGCAAATCTAAAGGCAGTAGTGCTTACCAACGAGCCGGGCCTTGTTTTACTCAAATAAATGCCATTAAAAGCAACGGCCAAAGGTACTTAATATATATATATGTCAGTTTAAAGAACGTAAAGCCTCTCGGTATTAGGTGGGAAGGTATGGCTAGATTTCTGAATCAAGTCAATATAACTTTACATAGAAAAAATCCTATGATATAAATTTATCTAATGAAAACACAAAATGTTTATATAATTTTCGTATATAGTTTATAAGTGTACAAGATTCAACGTAATGAAGTTTTGATCTTTACTTTACACGTCGCTGACTTTTTATGATAATATACATAAGGTTGAGAATTGATTGTGTTTTGATTATGATTTGCGTGAAATAGCGGGTACAAATTGTATACGAGCGGTAATGGCGTGGTGTTGAAACAGGGAAGCTCTTGGCTGTTTGACGTGTGCCGCTCTGAAGATGGATGGCATGGTGCTAGTCCATGCGTGGATACATACGCGGGTAAATTGGCTGCTTCCACGCAGCAGGTTGGGGAAAAAATGTTTGTATACTAGGATGAATGTATATCGAACGTATACGCTTGGATGTATATCGAAAGGTAAGACGGGGATTAGAACTGAAATCAAAACATTATTTTAAAGACTGATGTCCACGAAAAATGTGAAATCTTAATAATGCAACTTTAAATGTATGCGATATTTTAATAAAAATCATTGATTATTTTTGATCTCTACAGATTGAAAATATATTATTGTTTAGTTATTTCAATTGGGGTACAAAAATATTGTATGAAAAAATGATGTCCCTATTTTACCATGCAAACGACATTTTGAACAATATCACTGCGTTTTCTTACAGAATATTTAGCCGTGTGATTCAATTCGCGCATTAGAAGATGTTTACGGTTCACTGCTTAAGTGGACATGCGGTGATTTAAGTGCAGGTACGAGTACATATACAGCATATTCCCACAGTAATGCATTCCCAACCACTACACCTGTGGCCCGCTAATAACTTTCTTAACTTCACCTTAAGCTTTTTCAACATGTTTTGTAAATAATATTTCACATAAATCTTTGTTCACTTACGAAATATTTTGTTTATATGACGAGGAAAATGTGGTTTAATGATTCGGTAGTTCGTTTTAAAATGGATTTTAATTCTATGGCCTTTAAAATGATAATATTTTGGTCAAGCATTAATTTATTGGCAATAAATTGTCCTAGGGTACCTATATTGATACCTATATACCTTGATGAACTGGTTAGTTAGTTATAAACAGTAATTTGTAAAACAAAAGTTTAAGTTCAAAATCATTAATAATTAAGCAAAAAATTAAAATAAAATCTGAAGTGATTATTGGTCAAATTGTATTTAAAACTGACATTAATTTTGGTGTAAGTTTAAAACTCTACGTAAATTATAAATAGTCAAAGTTAAGCTTAAGCTTTATTAAAATATATAAAAACACAAGCCGTTAAAGAGTTCCCAATTGTAGTTAAACTTGAATGTAGTATCAGTTCATGTTTATCATAAAAATGCATTGCTATCAGGACGAAAGGTTTATGCAAAATTTCGGCTCCGTAGTGTAAGAGGAAGGCTCATTAAGTTTGCAAGATTAATATACGAATATACAAGATTAATATACGAATATACAAACATACACTGCAAGTTAAATGAAAGCTCGTAATAAGAATATTTTTGAAGACCTTACATACTACAATGTCTGATTTTATAGGGTCCATATTAGATATGAAAATACAAGCAATTTTTTCTGTGGATCTTACATCAAAACATTTCTTACGCCATAGGGCTCCAATTGAGTACATTAATTAATTCCTCATTATACAATTTTAGTAGTATCGTACGAGCACAAGAAAATGCACAAGCATTTAATGAAATGCCAATTATGCAGTAAGTGCGTGATTCATGAATTAACATTAATGATTGCAGGAAGATCCCATTTGAAACGATATCGATACTCTTGAGTATTGCGATGCTTTTAGAGATGCGTACTATGATACTTATAATACGTTAATGTATTGTATTTTTGGTATTAAAATACTATTAAAATTTTAGGTTCAGATTATCATTATCGTACCCCATAACTGTCCCATTACTGGGTTAATCCCCTTTCACAATGTGAGTGTACTGGCCATAGTTCACGCTGGCCAAGTGCGGATTGATACATAACACACATTAGAGAACTTTATAGGGAATTCTCAGGAGTGCAGGTTATTCTTATTATATTTTATTAAAAACCTATAAACTTTAAAACGCTTGCACACCAGATAACAGCATTAGATTCCCCATTCTATGACATTCTAAATTTGACTTTTATATACTAATATAAATATTTATTTTATCGTGCGCTAAAGGTAGAGCCGTAGAGTTGGTATAAAATTAAAGAACTGAAATGAGATTAACAAGCACGAAAATAATCTCATTCGAATCTACTAAGTACTTAATTAAAATTTTGGGGGATTACTTGGTATCCTAAACGCATACATAAAATCCAGTCAAATGTAACACATGTTGTATAAGTTTACAATTACGAACGCATTTTTCAAAATATTAATCTGTTGACTCAAAAAAGGGATCGTTATGTGGCTTCCGCGGAAGCGACCGGTTTCGTGTCAGTCATCGACACTTTTTGTATCCAAAACCAGTTCCCCTATCTTGACACGAGTCATCTGGGCCGGGCATATGCCACGAATCGCCCGCCAGGTGTTGGACGCATGAAAAAAGCAAAACATGCACGGAAGCGGGCATGCGCGACTCACTTTTCACGCGCGGGAGGGTGGTGCCATCGACATAAGTGAGGGTACTGTCCCGCGCGCGATCAGTCAGCTGACAACCGCCGTACCGTACGCACGTATCCTCTGCCGGTATCGCGCAGTGACCGCACTCAGTGTTAAACCCCCTGTTTTCCGAGCCCAGCAGCGATGGCCACTTACGCCCAGTTCAAACACGTCGAGCTCTACAAGATCGGTCATGGAAAGAACAGGTACGTTGAGATTTCAGTGCGCTGCGCGGATGCTGCGGGGGCTTTCAGCGCCCCGGCGGATCCCGTGAGGCTTTGTTTAGAAAGGGTCTTGGTTGGCATTAATTTTTATTTATGATTTACTATTAATAAATCAAGTTATATTGAAAAACATTTTGATAAAAAAACAAAGAATAATATTGAAAATCAAGAAAAATAATCCAAATTTTAATTACTGCTAAATTTGTCATCAACTTGGATTGATTTTATGTTTTAAATTAAAAATCAAATTTCACTGCTTTGTATATAATTTAAAAATTCATCATATTATCTAAAAATTTCAAAACACAAATCATGTTATATGTATTGATCGCATTGATCAATATATTAATACTTTCTGTCTTAAATCTTAAATGTATATTAAATACATCTTTGAAATATACGATATAAAATAAGTATATAAAAATAGGACTTAATAAATTAAATGTTACGGTTAAGCACAATTTCATTGCGGAGATTGCGTATTAAGATTTCAGAGCCAGCTGTTGGAGTTTTCCTGAACTTCTAGAAGGTTAGGGCGGAACATTCGTGGGTTTCTATCAAATGTAACTAGGGTTAATAACCCTTTCACCTACGTTTAAACTCATAAATTTCACGCTGCATAACCCAGAAAATAAATTAGTAATGTATTTAATGTTAACGGTTAATCCTTATTACACATATTTTTTTACATAAATCAAAATAGCAAATTTTTTTTTTATAAAAACATTATTTTACATTATATTATTTTTCGGTGGAGAAAAGTAATATAATTTTTTTGTTTTCAAGTAGATATTACTTTTATTATCATCACGACCCGTAATTTCAAACATCGCAAGAGTCACCATTCTTCTAATATTGATAGGATTACATTTCTTTCTAACGCTTGTAAAAGCTTAATAAGGCTAAATAAGTATGTGCAGACAATTAATTGAGAATTGAGGAAGCAACCTCAAAAAGTCTAGTGGGAAATTGTTTTTTGCGATTGAGGTCGCCACCGTAGAGCTGAGTAAGTGGGAAGGTTTTGGCAGTATTTCAAAGGCTCGAAAATCGAACACTTTTTTCACGCATTTCTAAGCCTGCGTGCTCCATTTTGGTTCCTATTCTGAAACAACTGTTCTAGTTTGCTCTCTTTCTATTGTTATATTCTGTCTATTACAATTTAGCATGTTTTTACTATTGTTAAATTAAATGACGGTATATACCCAATTTCCGTCTTGTAATAAAAGCATCAAGTTAAAATATTTTTCATGGTTCAAGTACATGGTGGTTCAGTACTATTTTAAGATGTTAGTAAAATAGAAGCTAAGACATTTAACTGAAATAAGAATATGAAAATTAGTGTAGTGTTCTCGTGTAAAAGATATTAATATGCATGTGATCTAAAAGCCGTACGATATTTTACAAACTTAGCATTTCTTCTCAGGCACATGGCTACATAAAATATATGATCGATTTCTACTAATCTTCACCGATGTGAAGGACGGAAGATAATGATGTCACATATTAGGAGCAATGTAATAACTCGGACAATGTTGAGAATTGCCACATAATGATATATAAATGTTTGGATCTATTGGCTTCAATTGCGTTCCAAAGAAACAATACTTTTTAAATAGTGTAGCTGTCAGTTTCCGATCAATACATAATATGATTTATTAAAAAAAACAATTGATTGAATTCAATGAAATAGTCATTGTTAGGAATAACTCGTGACATGACAATAATTACTGGCCTTCCAAAAAAGCTTTTTAAAAATTATGAAAATCGGTACATTTAGTAAAAACATTTAGTAGTATAAGGTACATCGGTACATTTAGTAGTATAAGGTAACGAAAGTAAAGCAGACAGCCGAATAGAGAACCTTCTCTTATTTTTAAACCACATCAAAATGATAGTCTATATCTAAATCACATCGCTAGTAACAAAATGATAAACATAGCTGATACGCCAAAGATATCCTGTTGAAGATCTACGCATCGCGTAGAAGCTTTTTTACGCCACGCGTCTATCAGAGAGATGAATTAAAAGTAATTCTTATCTACATTCCACGATGACGAGCAATTTCGTCGAAGCGCCAGATCGCATTGTATCGCAATCCGTGACAAAAAGTCGAAGAATGTTGCTCCTACTGTAAATTCTTACCGTTCGGTGAGCAACTCCGCATGACTGCGCGCGGTCTGTGGGGACTGCGTCGTAAAGGATGATAAAAGATTAACATGCACTCTACTGAATGATATACTCTGTGACAGATAAAATGTTTTTTATTTATCATAGCAAACGGGTTATTGCGTATTTAAGTTGGGCTTGAAGGACCATTTTATACCTTGGGGCTCTATTTGCATACTCTACTCTATGTTCAATACTCAACCGTCAACCGAATTACTTTACAAGTAATGTCTTTAAAAAGAAAATTTTTATGTAGGCTATTTTTAGGTAGGTAGGCTACGTTTAAAGATAGAATCAATTTCATTACTGACCTATGAAAAAATATTTTAAAGTATTAGAGATAGATTTTACTTTCTGAAAAAGTACGAACTCATCCACTGATGAATAAGATAGTAAAAATAATAGTCTGATCAATAGTGAATAGGCTTTTGCTAAATTAGTCACTTTACC
>DWJZ01001159.1:0-25056 GCA_018249125.1 Asbolis capucinus | reverse complement strand
TTTTCGTTTTAATACATTTTATACATTTGTCTCCAAGCAAATAGCATGGTTTACAAGTAAAAGTTTTTTTAAATGTGATGGTTCAAAAAAGTTAACTGATAAAACAATAAAAAGTTTCATTCTCCTGTTTGTCACAGGTTGCTAGGCAACGGTTTGTTATTAAACATTCCAGATCGAATGTGCACCGAGCATAGGTCTACTCTATGTTACTTAAAAGGATTTGTTAATCGATTATATGCATGCACTATTGGTTCGTTAGTTCACATTTTGAGGAGTTATTTCACTATCTCCCTTGTTGTGCATTAAATAAGGTTCATATTTGAATATGCCATTGTTATTTAATATAATGTTTGTTACAATATTGGAGTCTTTGTATTGTCACTATTAAAGTTTCATATCGTATCGTATCGACTATACCAGTGATTCTCAAATTGTCTCAAGTAGAACTCCAGATGTCCATGGAAGACTCAAAGGGGCTTGTTCAAAAAAAATGGGGATCAAAAGTATTAAGTGGGGGGACGCGAAAATATTAAATTTTTGTAGTGAAAAACACCAATAATGGTTTAAAAATAATAGTAAGGCAATAAAACAACAATATTTCATTTGCTGAATTTTAGTGAAAAGTTGCCGTATTCAGACTAAAAAATTTCTCAAATTTTCAGATTTTTTCGGCTAGGAGATTTTTCCATTATTGACGAGTTTTGGGAATAACAGAAACGAGTCTATGTTAACAATGTTTGGGAACCTCTGGTGTATACTTCTGTATATCATTACATCCATCATCTGATTTCTATTCGTTTTGAACTAGCGTCGTTGTCCACGAATAGCTTATACCATATTCTAAAGTTGTCAGTTTGTTATGCTCGAGATCTTTCAGCTATATTTATATATTACTACAATAGGAAATGGTTATTTTCCTAAGGCTTGTAAATGAAATATTAATTGTACATATGTATATACTGGCAACTTTTGGAAATGAATTCATTTTATGATGTATTAAGCTTGTAATGTCCCATTTTGATGTTGTGTCCGCCGAATGTGCAATATTTATGATATTTACTTTGTAAGTTCGGCCGACATGTGTCAGTAAATTATTTTATAGCTGTAGGTGCACGACTTTTGGATTCCCCGAAAACTAACCCGAGATATATATATATTTTAATACTAAAAATAAACTTTTTAAATGATTTATACTAGCTTTTGCCCGTGACTGCGTCCTTGTGAGATGACAGTCCCATAACGCTCATCAATGTTCATCCCCTATTTAAAATAGAAAGCTATTTTCACGATAAAAGATAGTCTATGTTCTATCACAGACAGACTGGCGCATTGAGTTGGGATTAAGTTGTTGTATACACAAATTTTACCGATTGATTAGTGCCACTCTGTGCAGTATTCCCTTATTTATCACTTGATTAGTTACTACTTGCTTAGGTAATTTTTGTCCAAGAAAGTTTGACGAAGTTCAAGAAAAGATGCAATTTTCAAAATTTAACTCGATTCTCTATAAATGTATACATATATCAAATAAAGACAATTACAACTTCTTTTGTAATATATGTCTATTGACTACTCTTAATTAGACTTATTTTAAACATTATTTTAATAGTTAATATTTAGAGACCCCACCCATTGTCAAGGTTCAAGTTGGTATCCCAGATCTGACCTTTGGCATGTAGATTGTTTTAATGACAGTGTTGGCCCCATTAAGTATTACTAAGCTATGTCATCGTCTCTGCAGTCTAAATGGTGAGGGTAGATCCACGAGTCGTGCACATTAACATCGCTAGTGTGACTGTAGTGTGGTTACCTGACTATCACTAGTTTGTGTATCGATAATTCACCTCTATGACTAGACATACTATATTGTACTATCGATTTATAATTCTATCGATATATGGTCACTTAAAATCTCGATATCGATTTTTTTCGATATACTACTATTATCGATAGTATTGTCAGCTTTGCAGCCATTAATACCATTGATAACTCTGTTGATAACTAGTTTTCGAGGTGACGATTGTATTGACGACCTATCGATACACAGTCGATGGTTAGGCAACCCTAGTAGTGCCATTTACCGTTGTTCCGCGCAGGGGAGCACGCGCCACTGCTCCGCGCCGCGCCCGTGCAGGACTGCTGACTGCGACCACCGTCCTGCCATGACACCCTAGCACCCAACCAACCTACCTTAAACGATCCCTAAAAAATCCTGTTGTCCTAGTACCTTTTCGATTACTTATAAAACACTTTCCGAAATTTTTTACATAAACTGTTTGGAACACATATTCTAACAAATTCTGTTGTCCTAGGTACTAGGCTCACTACTAATAGAATACTAAAACAATTGGTCTTATTTTACAAAATAATATTCTATGAAATTATGACGCTACCTTTCTTTGGATGCCGCTAATTACTTCGAATTTCTAATAAAAAAGTGACCTGTCTGATCTTTATGGCAGCCTGGTATCTCAGAACGCCAAAATAAAGTTATCTCCTACTGGCACGATTCTATTGGAAATATTATATCTTATCCTGTGACTAAGTAGGTTCTTTTAAAATCCAAATATTTCTCTTCAAAACTTGGCATTGCCAAGTAATTTTGCACCTTATTTAGTAGTACAAGACACTACATTATCTCGTGTGAAGAATTCGGGAGAAAGTACTAAAGTTATCCTAAAATATTTTTTATCTAACTCCATATATAAATCAATATTGTACCTCTGTGTACATTGGAACCATATTCATATATTCTGTCTCATTTATGTCTTTTGTTTCTGAATTTTCACTTATCAAATTTATTTATAGTGTGCGTAACTTTATGTATAAATGTAATAAATTTGTTTTCTTAAAAAACTCACCTTAACACGCTTCAAAAAATATATATTTCCAACGTATCCTACGGTTTTCACCATACCTATTACCTATTTAAAAGTAGCTAAAATCACATTATAGTCTTTATGAATAAACCATTTAATTGAATTAGAATATTTACTCGATTTAATAATCATTATTAGCTGTTTTAAATATAATCACTTTATAAGTCAGCATAATAAACATTTATTTTCTTGGAAATATCAGTATTTTGTTTAAATATTATATTTATATTACGTAAACTATTATTTATCGTAGTATTAACGATACTCCAAGTACGGTTTGAAATCCAATGTTTCAGCACAGGAACTAAAACTTCACATCGCTCTATTGTCTTGATAAGTACTTCCACGGTTGTGACACTTAATTTTAATGAGTTATACGCAAGTACATTAAACGTAGTGACGGTTTGATTAACGAATAATAACCGTATATTATTGCTTTTGCACTACACCTTTTTAATTTTAGATAAAAAACTAAAATCACGAAATACGTCACAAACTTAGGAATATTTTGTTAGTTAGTCATAAGATTGTATTTGCCATTTATTGAATCTCGTATAATAATAGGTAGATCTAGTAGTGTTCCAGTATTAACATAATTAATATATTTTTGCACGAAGTCATCTGACAAACTGATTAAGAACCTTAATTAATCCAGTCCTTATTTCCTGGCTTTTCCCCTATGTATTCAAGTATTCCTTGAACCCTGCTTCTCTAATTTTTCAGGGCATTCAATGTATGTACCGTGTATATTATGTGTACTTATCAATAATCATTTAATTCTTCTATCTCCTGCGCTTATGACGCATTTATTCGTTTATGGTACTTTACGCGGTGAGGGGTAATGAAACCAATTTGATGTGTTTTGATTTGTATTTTTGATTTATTTTATAATTATACATCAGTATTTTTATGTAACTATGTATTATGTTGCATGCTTATGGTGATCTGTAGACGCTCACCTATCGGCCTATGCGGTTTTAGTTCGCAATATTGTCTATGGTTTAAGTGTCTATAAATCGCCAGTTCTGTACCGTCCTAGTCTATAATTTGTGCTAATATTTCTCTAATTAATAATAATTAACTAAATAATTAAAAGGTGTGTGGGAATAACTACGACGTTAAGTAATCTCTTAAAAAGTATTCCTTATGTATGATGAAACATTTAGAAACGGACGCCATTGTCAAATTTGACGTTCGTTTTTATCATAATTAATTACACGGTTATAATCAGCTCTTTCTGATTAAAATTTCAACTTGCTTCTTGAAAGCGGTGAAAAAGCTTGCATTTAAAAACTGTAATTTGTTTTTTTTTTTATAATAATTATATCACATTTCCGGATATAGGAGTCCGTTCCAATCCAGTGACAGTTTTGTTCTGACGCTTAGAGCCTGACGTCGGATTTGGCAAATGTTGTCTCTTTCTAACAATGACGTAACGTAAATAACCCATAACTAGATGATGCTTTAAATATGTTGTTACCTTTCTTGAGTAATTTAGTCATGTAAGGTGTTATTGAGTTTTTTAATAATGTCCAAACGGTCCTCAATCCCTCCCTCGTATCCAAATTCCGTAAGCATGTGTGGAAGACTGACAAGATGCAGGTAATTTTATGTTATTATTTTGTTCTACGTCCACGCACTCCGATCTTTTTTAAAATCACCGATTTTGATTGTTTTCATTTTTATATCGGCACTGTATGCTTATTTTTTGTGCTTACAGTGACACTACGAATTGTTTTTCACTTAAACAAAGGTTAAAAATGACTTTAATTCTACCCGCCGAAAGATGCAAGTTGGAATTTTCTTTTTTGCTGAAAGTTATTGTTTTTAAATGGATGTCGTTCTTGGAAATAGCGTGGATGAAACGCAATAATTAAATGTATATTAAATGGTTTCTGTAATAACTGTGAGTGCAGTGAGACGTTTAAATGACAAACATTTAATTAACGTGTTACAAATGGTAAGCGGTTACTGGTCGTTAGTTTGAAAACCAAGGCAATTAAGTTATGTGACAACATTACACGATGAGAAATTTAAATTACATGTAATTACTGAACTGTGTACCCAACATTATTTCAGAAACACTAACTCAAATAAATTGTGTTATGGAGGTTTCATTTACACAGCAGTCTTCATACGTAAAGTCTTCTCCTGCTTCAGATTGTAATAATACGAACACAGATGCTTTGCTGCAAGAATTTTACGTGATCGACACCAACAGCAAGCATCAGCACGTTTTATTATAAATTTTATTGTTTCTTCAGCTCTATTATTATTTTTAATACAATCATTATGTATTGCACTATGTGGTGTTTCACTAACGTGTACGTGACGTGATATAAGGCGAGGTATAGAAGACGGCATTTTTAAAACCAGTTTGCCAAAACAAACAATTCATAAAAAACCTGCGTGAGTTGGATTTTGGCCCTTATTTTATCTTAATTGTGTTATTACTTAATCAATATCTCTAGAATATGGTTTTTGTTATCCAGCGACGGATCCTAACGCCTGGCGTCTAGGGCGGATTGAGGAAGCCGATCACGAGACCCCGGTGTGAGGCTGCGCGCGCCTGGCCACGCCGCCAGGCCGCACTCAGAGAGCGCGTTGCACGGGACACTCGTCTCTATGCCGTACGGTGTAGGGTTTAAAACGATGTGCAACTCTACTGGTGCTTTGATGACTGTAGCGGGAACAATGCGCGCGTAGTTCGACATTTGAAATGAGCGCTCGGTCCTGATTCGATTAGAACTTTAAATGTGGAATTATTTTCGAATATTAGATGAAGTTTAATATTGATGAAGGATGATTTTAAGTTTCGAACGAAAAATGTATTACGTTCCGAGTATGAAGATGTTATTTTGTATAAATTTGTTCTGTTAAAACTGATTGCTCAAAAATGAAAAAATTATGATTTTTAATTGAGAAAAAAAATTATTCTGTATGATTAACATTTTCTTTCATTATTGTGATAAAAATGGTTTGGTTCTATTTAAATTTTTACTTTTTTACGTTGAATTTCTTTTTATCAATAACAAAAAGTTGTATATAAAATTGAATGGAAATAATTATATTAGATCTGTTGTGAGTATGTAAAAATAGTTATTGTTAATTTTTCCCATTCGATGAAGAAACATATTTTATATAAGTATCCGAATTTACACTACTAAACAGCCTAAATATGGGAGTCTCAAGGGAATGGGGCTTGTTTCGTTTTCAAAATATTTTTGAGTTAGCAATTACCTCTTCTAGTTAGACTAGAATCACATTGAAATTGAATATTTATAAAAAAAATAATGGAACTTTGGTTTGTTTTTCGTTATACCCTACTAATTACAAAATGTTCTCGCAGCATATGACGTGTTCCCAAATAAGAGACATTATTTTGTGTACCCAGTTTATAATAGATATAATAAAATATTCTGGGAGCATTATATCGGTCAGCGTAATTTTAAAATGCACGGCGCAACTGTTAAGACCATTTAAAAATATATTTTAAGGTACATACAGTATTCTACTAAGTTAGTGCGCTTTACCATCGAAGATCTCATCGCCACTTACCATCAGGTGGGATAGAAGTTGAGCGCTAACTTATCTAAGGTTAAAAAAAAGTTCTGCGTATCGAAATATTGATCCCGGGAAAATGGCAAAGCAGGTGTTGTAAAAAGGAAAGGGCAATGTAAACTATATTCAAAAAGGAAAAATAAAGATAAACCGTTGACAGCAGACCTTTCAGTCCGGACTTCCGGCGATACCGTAGCAATTAAAATAATCTCAGATTTTATTGTTTCATTTAGGAATTGTGTTAATTTTTTTGGGTATGGTGTACTTAGTCCTGCCACGCCCTGAAATTCAAAACATCTGGGTTTGTAAAAATAATGTTACATATATAATGTATTGATGGAATAAAATATACATAAGAGTTATTGATTGGAATGTGTGTACCGAGTTATTACTATTAGTTTCGTTCCTGTATTTTTAGTTGAGAGCTACGATCGCAAGAAGTACTACATGAATATGAGTATGAGTTAGAGACTCATTCTTTTTTTAAAGTGTCTAATTTTTTTTTAATTTTAACAATAATTATACATATTTAATTAATCATATCGTCTAAACCCATTCCATTTAAGATAAAAGCTAAAAAACCAACTCAACTACAAATACAGGTTTAATCTAAAAGTTACACCATAAACGCTTGAAGTAAATAAAAATATATTAAGAAATCAATTAGCATCAAATTAAACAATAATTTCGAACTAAATCATACTTATTACTAGTCAAAATTGACCTCTGTATTATTAATATATTATGACGCACATCATGGTTTGAACAGGTGTGATTAAATTGTACTACACAATGAGTAATTAAGGTAATTTAGTATGAATCCGATTCATGAA
The DNA here is from genome assembly GCA_018249125.1 of Asbolis capucinus. Lineage (NCBI taxonomy): Eukaryota > Metazoa > Arthropoda > Insecta > Lepidoptera > Hesperiidae > Asbolis > Asbolis capucinus. Next base: position 17,783 of record DWJZ01001159.1, on the reverse strand, counting down.
AGATATGATAGAATCTCTATGGAAAATTCCATTGACTCCGGTCTGAATAATATTTTTTTATAACCATCACATTTTAATGTATTCCGTAATAGAGTATGACCTTAATATAAAAATATTGTACAAATTTTAACATAATAAAGTTTGAAGAGCCTTAACAATAATTTATGAATATCTAAATATATGTATATGAAACGTACATAAATATGTATAGAACAGTGTAGCGACTATGAGTTGCTGTTAAACTTCGAGACAGCTCAATTGCTTCAAGAAATTATCATAAAAAGACTGCGCCTAATTAATATGAGTTTCCTTGGACGAAATGTGAAGGGATTATATATGTAGGTGAAATGAGTAATTGGCAATTTTAAGTGGCAATAATAAATGCAAATAACACTTAACAATCAGTCGAAATAAAAATATTCATAATTTTTGGGTTTAAAATCAGTCATACAATTCAAGTATGTATATTTTTTTCAGAAATAAAAAAGGGTCAAATAACAAAAAATATTGTACATGGTATTTTATTAAAAAAAAAAAATAACCATAGCAAATTAAAAAATTTATTTTAATAATAAATATTTCTCATTTTAATTTCACTATAGCCTACAAAGTATAAGATTTTCAATTTGATACTGACGACTTGAATTGAAATAGCGCAGTTTTTTGTACATAGGTAACTGGTACTAATTCTGCACTTAACTCATCAAACATTCAAAATTTACCGAAACGATACAGCAACCTATAGTTGGTACAGAGTTGAAAAGTACAGATCTACCCTCAGGACTAGTGTAAACGAATATGCTCTATTATGAATGAAGTCTGCAATGGGGCTTGCATGGGTTCTAATCAAGCGGTATATATAGAACATAAAACTAGATATGAATAAAGGTGCCCTATTCTTTATAGTTTGTATAAAAGAACGAGTGTTTGTAGTGTTTCTAAATGATTTGCAGCAACCGCTGAAATTATAATTTAAAGGCTGATGTAATGCATCATTTATAAATGTTTTTATGGTTAGTCGGGTAGGTTCAATATTTATTTTTATTTTCTCAAAAAAAATGGAGCTTCCGTGGTTTAATAACTGCCCAATCCTGGACTATTTACAATAAAACTGGATTGAGCACCTATTTTCTTAAAAGAAAAAAACCATGTAATTATATAGAAACAAGAAAAAGTGAAAATATAGATCTTGTATAATTTTTTTATCTTCTTACATAGTGTTGGCAATGACCTGATGATGTAATATGATTTGCAATCTTCGGCCATGCGACAAGCTGCTGCTTTGTATCTTCTATTTTGATAATAGATTACTAAATTGGGAGAATCATTGGACCATACTGGAACTAATCAGTTGAAATTATTTTATATTGTAGAAAGTGCATAACCATGTTCTTAGTCTCTTTATTGAGAAATGGGTTGAAGAATCGTATTTTAGTTTAACAGGCAGAAGCTCAATTTGTTGACTCAATGCATAACTAAATAGTAATAGTTTGGTAATGCAATCATTTTTATTGTGAAGAATTTCTCATTTAATAGTGAGGGTGTTTATTATTATCCTTGCTATGACTACTACTGTCTTATTATGACTCTTGGTATTCTTAAGTGTGCACATTTACTATTTCAGCTGGTGACTTTTGACTTGAATTAAAATATCAGTAAAAAATGCCACAATATTGTATGTTTTGTTGAAATCACGCACATTTTGTAATGAATCTTAACCTGAGAGGATGATGTGACGAAATTGTCGATTGATTCATTTATGTTATCGTTAATGTGGGCTTGTTTCAATGTTTTAATATTGTCAAGTAAACAGGTTCCATGTGAAACTTTTTTTAACTATTATTAAAAAAACATGCATTCGGCCCCAAAATTGGACATTCCAAAATTATTGTTTGCAGCTTTATTATGTACACTATATCTAAGTATAGAGTATCGTGAATGCACTGCCATTGCAATTAAATAATAGTGATTTGTGACAGAATAAACGAAAGTTACTCTTGCGCCGTCAACACATCTATTACTGTTGTTAATAAGGATCTCAGTATAATATTAAGATAGTGTGTGAGGGTTTAATTAAGCTTGTACATTAAAATGAATTCACAAGATTAAATATGCTCATTTATTATTTGGCTTTTAATTTCATAAAATATAATCAAAAAGTCCATAGTGATAAACAATAGGATTCATTGATAACATATTGCTTTGACGAGATATTTAAACTAGAAGATGAGATTATAATCTCTACCAATAATTTAAGAACACAACATTTCTTAATTAGCTGCAAATTATACACACCAAATAACTAAACATTTGATTTTGACCTTGTATTCCTCCTTAAATAATATCAGGCCTACATAATTACATTTATATTAGGTAACAGCAATAACATTGAAAATGCTTTGACAAGTTGAATAAACCCTTACATATCTATTACTTGCCTTATTGTATGGTAAAAATGACTCATATAATGGAATGGCACACCATTACAAAATAGTGTGCATTTCCACGGAGAATGCCTTAACAATTTGCCATTTGTGATGTTTGTATGAGTAAATTAATGTGTGGATGATACCTGAATCACTGTAGTACATGTTGGGACAAATAGAGATAAAAATAAAATGATAACTTGTGTAAAAATTGTTTTATTTGGTGCATTATTATCAGGTGTTGAAATGAAAATGTTAAAAGTCATATATTTTTAACTAGTAGTATTATTATATCTCACTAAAACTACACAACTTTTCCGAATACATACATGTAGAGATAAAATACCTACTATGAATATTTCTGAGTCAATGTCAATTAAGAAGAATTAAGCAGCTTTATTATGTAGTCCTATCTGTTAATCATATCACCAATATGCATATTTTATCCACTTTAATTTTAATTTGAGCTAATTTGGTTAAAACATATAATACATACATTATAAAGAGAAATTATGATTGATATAAAACTTGAATATAAATATGGTTTGAGGTGTGTTGTAGATATTAGTTGACACAACCAGAATTAAGTCCTAACAGTTTTGTAAAATAGACCATTTTAGATCTTTTCACAATAAATGATTTAGTTTAGATTAATTTTAAATACCCTCATTTAATAAATAAATTTGAAAAGTACTTAAGAGCCACAATTAAATATTTCACTTTGTGTAATGGTTTTAGGAATCATCGAAAGTCATCCGCCCAACTCCATGCTGTTTGATGTATCGCCTGTATTGCTTATACTTATTGTTTTCTGCAAGAGCTTTTTTATTTTCTTCATCTTTCATTAGCTTCCAAGCTTCAAAATTCTCCTTGATCCATAATTCTTGGTCCAAAAATTCTTGCTTATCCTTCTCCTCTAAAGCACTGAACTGAACCTGACCGAGCTTCAAGTACCTTCTGATTAAATACAATTTCTCAGCCCTGCCATAAGGATGCTTCATTATCGTGAACTTCCAAAACCATCTTAGGTACCAGTAAATCCAATAGGTTATTGAGTAAGGTAGTATTAGCAACTGAATCCACAATATGTCTACTATATCAGGTTTAGCATACGCTCCCTTAATGTCCATGTTCTCCTCAATCACCCGCCTCACTATTTGGTCCTGTTCCTCTTTCAACTCTGCTTTTGTTTTTTTAATTTTACATCTTATCTGAGATTCTCTAGCCTCCGCTTTGGCTATTTCTAAGGCCTTGTTTCTGTATTTTGGGACAGTCATGAAGTATTTAATAGCCGTGTCATATTTGGACCGAGCACTATAGTACTGAATTATGGATATTATAGTAATGCTTACCGCCAACACGATCCTCACATCTACCTTCGGCGCCATGCGTCGCCTGTAGTATCGATAGTAATGCGCGTAGTATTCCTGCGGGTTGTCCAACATGTAATTATAATCCGCTCGTTCTTCATCATCTCGCAGAATCTCATACGCTGTAGCGATTTCCTTAAATTTCTCCTCGGCGATTGCCTTTGCTTCAGGATCTCTGTGCAGATCAGGGTGATATTTTCTGGCCAACTGCCGGTAGCTTTTGCCAATTTCATTTTTTGTTGCTTCTCTTGTAACCCCTAACACTTCATAACAATTATCCTTCCCACAATAAATTCCTTCCAGGAGGTGGTCTGCGCAACATACTGTACCTATCGAATATACTAATGCTATGACGATGCAACAGCGATATTTTATGAGCATTTTGATATTAAAACATAATCTCTGTTATTAAATGCAATTTCTTTGACTAGCGGTGAAGATACTTTATTCACTGATGAGAAGAGAAAATCAGATTTAACAAATGGTACAGCTGGCTGTCAAATGTTATTTCACAATGCAAATTGCAAATGCTAAAGTAAACTACAAAATGTCAATGGTGTGGACTAACGTTGTCAACGTCATACATAGTGAGCTATGCGTCAGCTAATTTACGATCGAAAACTCCACCTCAGTGTACCTAATCATAAAGATTAAATTTAAAAAAAAAATTACTTGAAATATACCTAGAGAGAAAATGTTTTCTGTACTTTAATTCTAGTTTAAATTTATTAATATTTGTATTGTTTCGATTATGCCATAAGCGAACCATAATTACTATTACGTGACAGCTTGGCAGAAAGAAGTATACCAATGAATGTGACTCATAAAAAAAGAGTTTACATGTTTGACATTTGCTTGACAATCTTGACGTCCCGATTCTTAACGCCGCCGTTGACAAGCTTGACGCAGACTGCAATATTTTCTTGTTGACTTTGACAGATAATCTAATGTGAGTGTTATGAGTGATGTAAATTTTATTGTGAAATCATGAAATGGGACGGGATGGCCTCGGCGCGATCAAGTATTCGTAGTAAAATAGAACATTGATTATGTATTTTCATTGGTGCTGTCAGCTGTGTTGTTAAATAGAAGTTAAATCGGACTACGTACTGATTTTGGACTAATATTGCTTCTGACAACGTAGCAATGTTTCGTGACGAACTACAGAAGTTCACTAAGAACGTTTATGACTTCTTAATTGGAAATGAAGTGCCCACTAACTGTGGTTTGCTGGTGAAACACTCAGGAACTCAGGAAAAAGACGGCGATTACAGTTTTCCTAACACTATTAAACCATGGCGTGAACTATTAACGTGTGAAGCGAAACCAAACACAGATTGTTCTTTACTTCAATACGTAAACAAAGACATTCAATGTTTAGTAGATGAGTCCAAAAAGTGGGATATTTCTTTGTCTAGGGCGGAGGAGAGGGGTGACCGTGTCCATTTGTTTCTCGATCGAGCTAAAGCGATCCTCGTAGGATTGTCGAATTCAATAGAAACGCATCATATCATTGCACAATGCTTCACTATAAAGCCATCTTCTGTGGAACTCGATCCGTTATGTGACAACACGCAAGACGTAACTTCACTACGCGTTAAACGCTTAGCGAAGGTCATTGAAAATTTGTATGCCATCAGTGCGAAGTGTCGTGAATGGTCACCGCAGATATTTGTTACAACGAAATCTAGCAATAAACGACCCGGGAGTAGGGTTATTTACTGTGGACCTGTATTGAATGCGAAATCTTGTGTCAAGGAAACTGCAGTTAGTGGGGATGAATTTATAAGGTAAACTCATGAGCTATTGTCTATACATACTGTTATAAAATAAAATATAGCCATGTGGGGGATATTTGACGTGTGTGTCTTTTTAAGATCATGCTTTATTCCTTTGTATATGGAAAATATATTGTCGCATTAAAAGTTAATGGTTCCACAACAATATACTAATAACAAATTTTTTACAATTTCAGCATGCGCCAAACTGACCTACAAATGGTATTTGAACACAAGCTGGGTGGCAGGATACCTCCTAATTCACCATGGAGCGAGTACATGCTTGTGGTTGGAGATTCATCTGTTACATATGATTTGCTACGAACTAAACCAAGTAGTCCTGTTGTGATTGAGTTTGCTCCATTAATATGTGCCAACAAAGGTGATGTCATATTATTATTAGTCTATCCTTTTTATTAAAGTTCGATTATATTGCACATATATGTAGGATGAAAAATTTTACATAAGTGACATACTGTAATGTTTTTTTAAATGGGATTTAAATATTGGCATGGTAAATTCATAATTAATAATAGGCATCCCTGTCATACTAAATTCTTCAGACATAATCAATATTTCAATATAACAACAATTATAGGGCACAAGGTGCAGCTGCTTCCAATTCATATATTTACCTGCCTTTATCACCCTAAATGTTACTTGAAAGTTACCAAACATAAAGCAGAGTCTTGAATAACAGAACTAATTGTTCTCATTAGGAATTTGAATAATCAAATGTATGAAGAATCATGCAGTGATATGAGACAAGGCAGTTCAATAAATATTGGGTACTAAATAAAACAACAACAAAATTTGTGGGGAAGCGATTAGTGCAAGGCACTAATGAGTAATGCAAGCTCGGCTAAGTATGTGCATACGTTGATTCAACTTGAAGGTGTAAAGTTATTGGATGGAATTAGCTACCTGGATCATCAAGAATGTATATTTCTTCCCATATAGAAAACCAAATTGTTTTCTATCTTGAAATATTACATGTTCTGTTATCTTTAGAGACAAAATCAAGTATCACAGATTTTGCATATTTATCTATTATACAGTTACTCATTGTACAGTACAAGAACGTCTTTACTTCAAAGTATTGATTGTGGTCACAAATTGTGTAAATAATTGACTGTGATAGTATAAAATTTGTAAGTTTTTTAAATCATGCAATATGCTTGTTGTTAACAATATAATGAGTCCTCATGGTTTTTATTATTCTTACCAATATAACCCAGTTATAAATACATGCTTAACAGACTGAGTTGAATTTATTAGTTAATATAGTTAAATAAAAAATAGTTAAATTGGTTTGAAATAAGAAAATCATGAGCACCATTATAATGTTTACAAAAATTAATGTTATCTTTTACAGACGCAGCAATTAAATTCAGATTTTTTTCAGAGGCTACATTTATTTTATACAATTGTGCGAGACTACAAAAAATGCTGAGTTACTTCAACATGTCACGGTCATATCCGACATTGCCTGATTTCGAAGACACAGATTTTGGCCTGCTTACTCATGAGGTACTAAAATGATTTAAGTAATGAAAAGATCTTTTAGGTAGTTTGTTTTTACTATCTTGAGATATCATAAGTATAACCAGAAAAAAAACTGGATTATTAACTTATTACTTATACACATAATGTGGGGTTACTAAAAACTGAATATGTGGTCTCATATTTAATCTACTTATGTATCTGCCAGATAAATAAAACATGCTAGTATGGATAACATAAATTAAATGAACCTATTCACAATGACAGCAATCCTGATAGGTATACATACATATAATTGAGCATTTGTGTTAATACCTGCCAAAAAAAAAATGAAAAATTAAAGGGAGTTCATGGGCGTAGCTAATCCGGTGCTCATATAAATAAGCGGCAGATAAGTATATTGTTGAAGTTAAACTATATGAATCTGAAAAAGAAAATATGAGCCAGTTGTCAATGTCAATAGATAGCTATTTTCATAGATATTAGCAACACCGAAGGCATCTCCAGCATACAAAATATAAGAGGGCATTCCAATCAGGGCAGGAATTAGCTTTAGAGGAGTTAGTTGAGCAGGATTATTGAATTAAATAAAATATTTCTATGTACTATCCACGGAATTGATCCACTGATTTGTTTCAGGATGAATGGAATCTCATATTCAATTTTATTCTTGGTTTGCCTTACATCCTGAATAATGCAGTTCATATAGATGACAACTCTTGTGTATTTCGCCCACACTCAATATGCATATTTGTATCGGCAATGGTGAAAGCATTCAGCAAATATTACAGAAATGTAAAGATACTGACAGTAAGTTTCTCATTGTTATTTATATCTCAATTCCTAACTTATTATTATTATTGGCTAGTTAAAGTACAATTATTATCTGGTCAGTTTCTGGATACAAAGTATGATTTTTTGCATAAAGAGATACAATACTGTCCATTTCAAGAAAGCCAGTAATTTATGCTTTTCATTCTGTGTTTTGTATAGAATATAAATATGTACATCAACATAATTTTATGTTTCTTGTAATTTTTCATTTGTATTAAAATTCTTCCTTTCTTCAGGGAATTTAAATCTTAAGATACTTATTGGAATCTATTTGATTTTCTTCCTATTGGAATTTTGTTTCGATAACAATCGTTTTAAGATATTTTTAGAAAGCTTATTGGTATATTTATTGTTACAGGACCCAAGGCCTCATCTGTTGCCAGTTCTGTTTGCTCGTATTTATATGCTTAAGATATTAAATGATTGTTTAAAATTTTGTTTAAAGTTATTAAATATCAAAACAGTTCGTGAAATGTAATAATGGTTTTATTTATCCGTATCCAATTTTATTTTTATTTCTTTATTTACTTTTAGAAACAATATAGGTAAGACATGTTCTATATTTAATAATGTGTATTTTATACTTCTAATATGGATGAAAATTGTATACACGTAATCCAAATTATCCAAGTTATGCAAAAGAGATTGTTGATAAGGTCGCGTTTATCTAAAAGAGAGCTTGACATTGAAACTTTTCACGCGCGATTTTCAAAATGTAGGATGCGATTTCTAGAATAAAGAAATATTTTTAAGGATTGAGGAATTCATAGAATCTTGTTATGAATATTGAATAAAATCTGTTTTGAACTGCCTGCTTTGGAAACTTTCTCAATGCGTGGTTATAACAAATACGGCACTACATGAGCGCAGAGAAAAAAAATGTTTTGTTTGAAAACACAAAGTTCACGTGATTGACCCAGGTATTTTATTGTGGGCATTACTCCGCTGCGATTGGTCCGCCGAGCGGCGCCCGAATGTGACCGACAAATCACGAAGCGCTTACACGGTCGCGCTTCCCGACTCGCCTAGTGTGTTTTTGACATCGGCTGATGCAGTCGTGAACTTCGGAGCGGTTAAAGATACTTTTATTTATAGTTTTAATCGAATAAAGTCGTGTGTCGTTCGTGAATACCTGTGTTAAACCGGGATACAATAAATATGAGTATTGCTGCCCTGATCCAGGCTGCTGAATACATCGAGAGGCGGGACAGAGGTGATTTGGATTTTCTTTGTTTGAATTGTCAATCGAGTGCACTACTCGCACACGTCAACATGGCTCCCGTCTATTTTTGCCGTGCCGTAATCAGCTGATTTTGACGGAATTACAGTTTTCTGTGTTGCAGAGTCGGAACACGGATACGCATCGAGTTTGCCGGCGTACGAGGAGTCTCGGTCGGGTGGAAGACGACCCAAGACGAAAAAATCGCAGGGAAGCAGGTGAGTCGCGAGTGTCAGTGTTTAATAGTGGAGAGTGATTAGTGCAGTTTACGTGAAATGTACTCAGTGTCGCCGTGGCCGGTTACAAATGTATGTTTTCTGTTCCAGGACCACTCATAACGAGTTGGAAAAAAACAGGTGAGTGGATGTTTATATTGTTTTGTTAGGGACTGCCGGCGCGTTCGTGTGGTAACTCGCGTGGCGCATTGACTGACCTTGGCAGGCGTTGTCAAGGGAAGAGTGCATGCGGTTCATAACGAGCCGGTTGTCGCACGATGCACGACCAGTTGTAACCCATTTGGCAGCCGGGCCGTGGCTCGTTACGTCACCACCACTCTGGCAACGACACACTGTCCCATTAATACTTCACCACTTAATGGACTTTGAAAAATCTAAGCGCCTATTGGCATCACTCTCTTCTTTGGGCGAATTTGACGGTTGGAGGCCGACAGAATTGCCATGAACTGTGTTGCTTATCGGAACAGAAAAACGATCGTCACAGCTGTTATAGGCCAGTTTTATTTACCAAACTTTAGTTTTTTTCATAATAAATTAAAGCAAATGTTGAAAATTCTGCGAATTTTGGAATCCAAGCTTAGTTCATATAAAATGTGGATAGCATCGAATGGATCATCAGTTTTCTGAATATCCTTAGACGTGGTATACATGCAAAATCCTTAAATGTGTGTATTATTCAGAAACAATTTACATCTAGCTTTTTTTTAATTTTGGTTTATACATAGTTTGGTCCTTTTTGCCAGTATAAGGTCTCTCCGGTGCCGTTTCGTATTTTCAGACTAGATCAATGAATAATAATCCCGGATAAATCTGCTACAGTTGACCAAAATACCTTTTGATTAGCTGAAAAGTCCATAATAACTGATATGACACTGATATGATAACAGGAAAAACTCATTTCTGTGCTAGATCTCATCGCGTGTACAGTTTATTAATCTAAGGCCAATAATGATCATGGCTTATTACTTTATTCGTACTTAAATATCCCACATCTTTTGCCGTAATGGGTTAAGGATGCCTTGTCAATTTGTAACTGTACCTATGCCCGAACGATCGTTAAAGGTCACCTTTATTTAGGTAGATAGGTAGGTAGGTACTTTAGTTACATCATTATTTTCACGTAGGTATCTGTTTACTTTGTTACGTTCTTCACCAGTGAAAAATATTAGCTTAGTTACATTGTAATCAGGTGTTTTTGATTCACGGATCGTGGCGTAACTGCCATCATCTTATGATGATTACGTATTACCTTACGTTGAACAACCTTGCACACCCACGCACACTCGGGGTTGCTACATGTCTAAAACCATTCTCAATATACCCATCGTATTCTGTACTTATCTAATATTATGCTAAATTATTCGCCATTACTAATTGATCTGGACTTATGTAGTTGTTCTAGAATCTAGAGGTTAACCTGGGATTGTCCAGCCGCTCCATATACAGGCGCTTGTGTTAGGTTTGGCTTGCTTTAGTAGCTTGAAAGGCTGATGGTAATCGACTGCCTAATGAAATGCAATAGAAAACGCATATTTTATCAATTTTATTAGGTAGCAACATATAATGTGTACCTACCTAAATATGTATGATGTCAATAACCGAAAATTATTGAGGAAAAATAAACCATCAGCTATTTATCACGAAAAAAAGCTATCAATTTCATAGAGCGGAAAGATTCGATTTTCAATTTGAATTTCTTTTTCCGTTTGAGGCATATGATTTCGTTCAGTCTGCCAGTATAACGGCGAGGACGACGAGGACGAAAGCCTTCTTATATCGCACGTGATTTTGAATAAGTTTGCAGTAACGGGATTCGGCACGCCTTGTTAAAGGCGTGGAAAACGTCCCTGGTAATATTTTGATGTGTATACTTTAAATATATCTTGAGAAACAGACCGACTGAATTGGATTGGCTTAGACAACCTCGTACATATTAGCCGAGGAAGAATATACATGTAGTAGCTATCGTTTTAAGTAGTTAGATTTAGCGCAAAATAAAACCTTATATTGTGACATCAAAATTTGTTTAGTACTTAGAATTCATTTTTCATTGGGTAAATTGGAAAAACATGTTATAAGTCCTTAAAATTGGCTTCTTAATATTTCTTGCCGTTGTTGTCAATATTTGTCGGAATAGGAATGAATAGAAATATGAAAGTCAGTAAATAGTAAGGACAGAATAATAAGTATATCGAAAAGCATCCATCATTTACCATCCTATATCCCCGAAATTGACGTACATGTATCGCTGTTACAAGACGAAGACAAAAAGAGATTTTCCTGTAAACGAAACGAACAAAACCCGCTTACCGTGCACGTCCCAAACCCGTTTAAATTCGATTCTTACGTGTACCGTTTGCTACCACAAGTGGGGCGTCCTTAAACAAACCGAGTCAACGTGACTCGCGAGTTACGTGTCTATGGATACAGACTTAGTAAAGATAAAGGCTGAAGTGTAACCGGCTTAACGTAATCCTCCTGAATGGGTAAATTACATTGGGAATCGTTTTCACTACATTCGTAATATCTGGATTCTAGGATAAGGTAACAAAGTGAGTCAAATATTTGGATGATTGGATTCCAAAATACTCAATAAGCATGCAATTCATTGCTTCTCAATATTTCAACTTGATCCACACTAGCGTCATAACCCAATGATCAAATTCTTGAAATACAAGATCGTATCTTGTGAGCTTTGTTTTCTAGATAAGAAAAATCTTATCCTGAGACTAAGACTTCTTCTGCAGTCGTATGAAGTATCAACATTGATATGGAAATTTGGTAATCTATTAGGATTACACATAGAAAAGTATACAAAGGATTCGTATTACAGGATATGAATAATATTACATTAGAAGTGAAGACTTACTTTAAAGAATGTAGTTCACTCGTTCTGCAGATACTGAACTGCTGAACTGGTTACCTAGTTTTAATTATTGTTTAATTATTACATCTTTTAACTATTGTCATCTCCTATTAAAATATTCAATTAGGTTGCAAATTCCGAAGCCTACATTTCCCTTTTGGGTATTCTTAGTGATCGACAACAAGTAACAGCGGTCTGGGTAGGAAGATGGACCATAATAACATTGTTTATTTATTATATATACTCGTTGGTAGTGTTAGCTGTCGCGAAGCCATGTATGCCATGGAAATTTCCGGGTTTTGGAATGGAAATTCCGCTTGTAACCCCTTCACTAATCCCCAAAGCCATAGTCTGCAAGTGACCAGTTGTCGTTTCTATTCTTATCCCTTTTAAATTCCGTCCACACGTGACTGTTTGCCACCGCAAGCGAATCACCCTCAAATAAAACGTTCCGACGTGACTATACTGCGAGGTATGTCACTGTATGTAATGCCTTCTAAATGTAATAGCGATACTGGATGAAGTCACATGCAAATTCACGTATATTTCAAGAATATGGTTTGGTCAAATTATTGGTAAGTTGTGTAACATCAAGCTGCACGACCTCAGAAGTAAATATTTTTCTATGATTAAAACATGTGAAACAATCTTTCCTATTGTAGGGTCTATGTAGTACGACTTGTCTTCATTAATTACATATTTATACGAAATCTTGTACACCCACAGAACTTGAGTGACTGATATCCTAAAGGGTGTTAGTTACCCTTGTTTCTTCACCGGGCGTACCGTATGTACACAGTTCCGATTACATTATGTTTCAGAATATGTTAGATGTATGATTTATGTACTTGCTGCTTTGAACAATTTAGAGTTGTGAATAATTTAGCACTTCGCTGTCTAGTGGCTTACGTTCTGCTCGAATTGATGCCCTAAAAGACGGGAGGATGGACCGTACTGACTCGTTTCAGAAATTTTGAGAAAGCTGCGAATTGTAAATGTTTTAGGTTTTAGCAGATTATTTGGCGGCTTATGCGTATTATGAACGCAAATTAAAACTATAAATTGGCACACTACATTTGTTTAAATTACCTTCTTTTTGAGTCCCTAGATTCCTTTATGTCCCGTTTTGTCAAAATGATGGGGACGACTTTGATTAACGGTTTTTATATAGAGATGATCGGGGTAACTGATGAAAGAAAAAAATAATTTAAAGGCATCGTTCTTTTTATTAGCAACATTTAATTGGAATCTTGATGACTTGTACTTTTTTCACCAAAAAGTTTCGACTGTAGAGTTTTATGGTTTCGTCTTCCAGTTTCAGGTTTCTATTAATATTCATTATATACGCTATTTGGTCCCGGGTTACAATTTAAAACTTTGGTTTTAGGAAGGTGTCCAGTGTCTGTTTAGTTGCGCATTTAATAGTTTGTCAAAATATATACATACATATATTGCATTAAGCTCGCCATTTGGTCAATAAAGGCTAAATAAATAAATATTAATCAAATCCAAAAATGGCAATAAGGAGATAAAATTAAAGTTCGTTGCAGTCCGTTAGTTGGACCAGGCGATTGCTTGTATGTCATAAACGTGTATACTATTCGGTCGTCAGGTGACAATTGAACATTAATGTAAGGATGACTTAATTTTTGTCAAAGTTATTGAGGACCTGGGAAACGGATTTCTATCCAATCCAAGGTCCTTTGTCTCGTTATTAACGGAAATAAATAAAACAAAAGCTAATCCTAATGTAGGTGGTGGAGAAAGAGCTTGTGAACAAAAAAATTACTGTACTGCATGAACAAAACGCAAGTAGATAATACAAAAAAAAAATGGAGTTGACTAAAATAAAGTGGTTTTTGGCATTACATCCACATTTCACTTGGGCATTGAATAAATTTTATTTCATTTATATTCCACAAAACTGCGAAGAACTAAAAATTTACATTATTACATTAAATATACGAATAACAAGGTTTATTAAAAATATTTAAAAACACAAAATTCATTTAGATACATAATATAAAGAAACACACTTTTATAACTATATTGTTAACATTTGAGTTCCCTTGTCTGGAGCCAATCCTGAACGTAGTATCAGGTCATGCTTTTATAAAAATACGTTGTCATCAGGATGAAAACTTTATATAAAATTTCAGCTACGTAGTGTTAGAGTGAGTCTAATTAAGCTTGCAAGATTTGACCCGTAACAAATATACTAACATACAAACATAGTTAAATAAAAGCTTGTAATAAGTTAGAATCCATAGACCAGGACCGCGGAACCATCATATACTGCCGGTAAACTGGCCTACAGTTTGGCAGACTACGTTTTTTACTTTGTTCAACTTTATGTTAAATAAATTAAAAAATAAATATCCTTTTTATGAATGGCGTAAACATCCGTTCCATTCTTTTGGATTTACATTGCACTAATACGAGTAGACAAATGCCTCCGGGGATTTAAACTTTTTTTTGTTTATTCTTTGTCATCTTTAATTCGAAATGATATTCAAATTTTGTAAAATCAAGTAACAAAATTTTGCAAATAAGATATTACAAAAACTGAAATCTATTCCGTTCACTGTAATGCTCTGGATTGTGTTATGTGACTCGGATTAGCTAACGAAATATCGAAATCCTTGTAGCGTTACATTTCGCGATACTATTTTTAAAATATTTTAAGACAATAGTGAATAATTTTGTGTGGGACTGGATGGCTGCTAAAATAATTAGCATACTTCATAATTTATCTTGTTTATATTGATATTTGTTGAATTTAAGGAATATCTTTAATTTTTTTTCTTTAGTTTTTTGTCGGTACGTGATAGGTATGTTACGTTTTCTTGGTTAATCAATTAGAATGGGTTTTGCAACATTTAACCTTACTGTATATAATTGCCTAATTTGGTGTTATTACTTTTTATACGATGTAAAAAAAAGAAAAGATTGCATGATGATCATTTATTTATTTATTGTCATTTAGTAATCAGATTGTTGCCTCAATTTACAATAATTATATGAAGAATTCAACAATGAAAAATTTTGAAACCACAATTGTATTGTCAAAATTAAGGAGTTTTAAACAATGGTAATTACCACACAACTAAAACATAATTGGACAAAATCTAATTTAGTTCTAGAAACCTAGCCACGTTGCCTCGTCTTACAAAACCGTAGATATTAAAAGGTCACAATACACAGTTCAACGCGAGTCAAGTCGAGACCACAGAGTACACAATAGTTCAAAACTAATAATGTCAGTGAAAATGTCATGCTACCTTCACTTCGACAACGCGATAATGTTATTCATTAAATTGTAACTCGTCGATTTCTGCCATGATAGTTTAGAAATACAGGCCATAAGCCACCACGCTGGTCAATTGTGGATTGGTGGACTGGTGATGAATGATTCAATCTCTAACGGTGATGTTGAGATTTCTTGTGTATTTTAGCTTGGAAGTCATGGGTGTTTTTCGAAAGTTTTGGGTACCCGGTTGTATTGATGTATATTGACTAACTGCGAAGCGTGGGATCCCAGGTTCGATTACTGGCTCGGACACCCATGAATGTCTCGTCAGTAGTTATGAGTGTTATTGGTGATGTTTATTTACATATGTCGTCTACGCCACCTATAGACATATACCTTGCCCATGAATCGAAAAGAATTTTTGATATCCAAACTTGACAAACATGGTAAACATACCACTTACCATCAGGTAATTTCGTAGTTCAAGCGCAAACTTAATATAAAAAAAAATATTTTCTAATCGTGGCTGAGGTATGGAGAACCCTAGTGTGTAGTGTGCGAGTAAAAACGCTTATTTATTTATTCATGAATATCATTCGATCTAAGTTAATTAATGAGCGAATACTAAAATATTAATTAAATTCAATATTAATGTACAGTATTCCCAAGTGGACGTGGTGCCCGCTACCACTGAAAATAGTTTGTGCCACTAATTGATGCTTTAATTAGATAAATGACGGTTATTGATTTATAAATGGTATCTGATTGTTACGTCACAGTTAATACCAATAAAACCAATCAGAAATCATATTTGTATTAGATTTGGCTTAAAATTTGTATAAAATGTGTACGTTATACTTTTAGAAGTACATTAATAAAGGCTGATTAACTTGGTCCTTGCCTGCGAATTCCATTCTCCCCGATATTAATGTGACATAAATGACGTGTAATGACTTACTTGTGTTGTGAAAATCAATCGACTAATACTAAACTTAGGTTTACGTTGCTATCAACCACAAACAACTATACTAACAACTGACAGACAACACTAAAATTACTGAACACAAGAAGCTAAAATACGGCGTGTTTGTTCCTAGGGTCGAGTAAGAATTCAGCCTGAATAAATGGTAATTGTAAAAAAGCCAGAAGATGGCCTAGTCAATTTATTTAATCAATGGAACTCACAACTTTTTTCGATAGAAGAACTGAACTGCGAGACTTGGATTTTTCACTAATTATGTTTTTAGTGGCATAGTGCCTTGTCTAATTATAAATTAAACTACATTAGTTACATTAAGATGTCGTACCTAACTAGAACCAAATATTGATGTAATCGATCCAAGACTTTGTAAAAACTTGATTAAAATTTGATTAATAAGGTTAAGAAAGTTTGTTGAGACGAGGTTAGCCTGTAATTCATATTCACGCTTAACAGACTCATGGTTCTTGGTGTCGTAAATAAAATTTTCTTATTTTGATATTAGTTAAATGTAAAACAAAACTAGGTACTTTCGGTAGTATTTGAACAAACATACCTTTCTATGTTACATATTAATTAATATTTACAATAAATATTTTTTTTGTGACGAAATTTATCGAATGTGATGTAAATATGGAATTTTTGTTATTTAATTATACCCTTCTATTTTTTCGAGCTCTAGGAACCGTAGATACTGAGTGATACGGAACTGTCAATTAGTTCCCCAAGTTGTCCGTATGGACCCCTTGGGGTACACGAGAGACTCGATCGGGGTCTACGATGGCCTAAAAAGATGCAAGTGGCAATGGATGTTTTTACTACGTCAAGCAAAAACTACTGAATGGACCTTAATTAAATTTATCACAGGTATAATGGTTGTCTGGAATAGCATATAGCCTTTTTTTAATAAAATTTAAAGCACGCGAAACACAGAGTAGATCCTAATTCATTATAATTCCCTTTTTTTTGTGAATTTTGACACGTTTCTTAGACAAACTGGTAGAAATGTATCAGAAGCCAAATGAGTAAAACTTTAAAAGTCTATAAAAAGAAGTTTTGGGCACTTAAATAAAGGTCCTGAAAATTTGTGTTGAATACTACCTGAACAGCCTTGTGATATTAAAATTAGCGCTATTTCTTAAGCACAGCACTTATTTCAGGAGTCTTCAACCACCAAAGTTTAGATTACTAAGCAAACCTCCTCGGAATTACAAGGCTTGCCTACTTGAAACTTGAATAAAACCGAGCGTTCGCGCCATTAGGCTATGTATTACGTCAATATTGTGTTTCGCGCTAACAAAAATGTCGCGTAGAAATATAGA
>DWJZ01001158.1:0-25058 GCA_018249125.1 Asbolis capucinus | reverse complement strand
ATATGGTGTCGTGGACTTTGGAAAACATTTTGTAACGTGAAAGACAATGTACGATTCTAATGGTAAAAGAATTTTTCAAACTGGCCCAGTTATTTCGGAACCTATCCACCTCGAACAAACAAACACACAATCAAATATCTCCTTTTTACATATTAGTATTGATAACATATTTAAAGTACCTACAGTAAAGTATTCAGAACACCCATTAAATAACAATAGAAATATTCAAAATATCTAATACTATATTAAAATTGAAATATGCATACAATATTAAATTACAGATAAAAATTAAGAACACCCAATATTAAGTAGGCATAATACCACCTTGATTCAGATATCGCAGCAGTAAATCTCATATCGGCTAACTCAAGGACTATTACAGCTATTTATAACAACAGTGAAGTGATCGATAAATTAGTCCTTAAACTCATTGCAATCAATAATATTATTACAAAACCAGAGCAGTGATTGTCAGTTGTGGTCTTTCAAACGGAAGGTTCGACGTTCATATCATGCGCGCACCTGTGATTACTAAAAGTAACATTAATTTTGACAAGTTAATTATCACTTGTTTCGGTGAAGGAAAACATCGTGAGGAGACTTGACTTGACTCCTGAGAGTTCCCCATAAAGTTGTCAAAAGTGTGGAAGTCTACCAATCCATACTTGGCCAGGGTGGTGGGCTATTAATAATAGAGTAAAAATCAAGAAACGATGATGAAAAAGAAATACGTGACCTCAATAATGCTTAAAACAAATCCGTGGGACTCACCAAAAAAATCTACCTAAGCCTAAAAAATACCATAATAATTGTTTATAATAATGTCGTTACATCTGAATAAGGCTTTAGACTTTTGAGTGACCTTTGATGTTACTCTTGAAGATCAGTTAAATCTTGTACGTGATATAATTTTGTCCATCTATGGTATGCAAGCTTCTGCCTTG
This sequence comes from Asbolis capucinus, assembly GCA_018249125.1. NCBI lineage: Eukaryota > Metazoa > Arthropoda > Insecta > Lepidoptera > Hesperiidae > Asbolis > Asbolis capucinus. The sequence goes on along the minus strand of DWJZ01001158.1, from coordinate 24,114 downwards.
CCCACGTAAACTTTACAAATACTTGGAACTTACGATGACCATGTAAAATTAGGATAAATAATAACTTAATTATACACAATTGTATAAAAAACCAAGAGACCGCTGTTTGAAGCAGTGAATTAAAAAACAGTCAAGTACGAGTCAGCCACGAATGCATACGAGTAAGTATACTTGGAAGATGAATGGTTCCAAAACTCCAACTACAGCTCTGAATATTGGATATTAGTTGCAACTTGACACCTCCACGCGACTTTGAAAAAAGGGTCTTAAGAGAGACTGACAGACAGACAACAAAGTGATCTTATAAGAGTTTCGTGTGTTCCTTTTCAGTTAAAAAACTCTAATCTAGTAGTTGACAGCAAAATAAAAGATACAGTGGTGTAGTTAAATGAAGGCACTACTTAACTAAATCTATTTAAGTAGGCTAAGCTATCTAGTATGCAACACGCATTTTTATTACCCAGGTGTACAGAAAGATTTTATCCTATAGGATTGTACTCGTAGACGTAGATGTGAACATTCAACGATTGAAAACGATAACAAATTTTTGATGCGTAAATGTTAAAATAAACATTGGGTTATTTGCATTGGCAAAAAAGAAAATTGAATGTAAAGATGTCAGATATAAATATTCAGCTTTGTTAAACAGAGATTCTCAGTTCAAAAGTAACTAAGATCAAAATAATTGGAAAGAATCTCCACAAAGACACGATTCTAAAATTTATAATGTCTAAAATAATCCAAATGTAATCAAATAATGTTCCTTAACTCTCACTTAGGTCTAAATTTAATATAATATAGTTTAAGTTGAATTAAACAAGAAACAGTACTGAAAGTATATCAGATACAACTGGAATGTAGATATCGAATGCAGGTGCAGTAGAATTGGACACAGCAAGGTTTGTCTACACTGTTAATTAGCTCGGCCCTTGCAACCTCAGGTAATGCGGTCAGCGAGGTGTTAATCAACTTACAGACCAAAAACTTGAATATAATTGAACCGGCACTACGAAGAAGGATTCAACAATGGAACTGCATTCATAATTAACTCCACGGTAAATAATTAAAAAAGAAATTAAGGCCATAAATAAACTTTACCCTGAACCCAATTGGAGGAATAAGTGTGAGAATCGTTTATCGATTTACACCTTAAATGTCGATGCTTTTATTTCTGTTAAAACATAAAATGTACATTTGTGTCGCTGATTTACAATGGTCTTAGGTAAAATCTTTAACTTTTAAATAATCTTATTTGGTGTAAATTGCAGCATTAGTTTTAGGATTTACAGACTATCGATGTTCAAATAATAAAATAATCTTCTTATTCTTAAGACTTTATCAATTTTCAACATCACAATCTTTCTGACTTATTTTTATTATCTGGATTTCAGATTTGTAAAAATCTAGGTTACGGGCACGGATTAAAGAGTAATGATTCTATTTAAACTTAAAGTAGCACGGAAACTGACAGTGTCATAATAATATAAATCATGAAGGCAAATAATAACTCCAGATATAAAATTACACAGAAGTAAATTTGCAACAGTAAATGGATAGAGAATAACTTAACACTTTCACCAATTAAATAGAAATTCACAAAACGACGTCCGATATTGACAGAACGGTTGGATCTATCGATCACATCATCTCAATTATTGCATTGCTCAATGAAGGCCTCGACATAATTTGACATTCTTCAAATTTGAATAGTAGTAGGCCTCAATGGACACTTAACAGATGTGTTGGTTGGACAATATTTACTATCTATTGTAATTTGAACTCTAAACGATGTCACGAAGGCCACACGTGATGAATAAATACAATCTTGATATGGGAATTCTACATACTTAAGGTAGCCATGTATTGTCTTGTCTACTTAGCCGTGTTTAAATGCGATTATAGCGTAACTTCTTAATTTCCTATCAAAGCGACATTATTCCATTTTTTCTTTACCAATAGTTTTTTTGACTTCACAAAAACTCTTAACAATTCCTTACTTTTCTATAGTTAAATAAAACTCATTACTTAGTTACACGTTTCATTAACTTGTATGCATATATTTTACGGTAGATTTTCAATTACTTCTACTATAACAACAGGATTCATGCTTACGTCACAATTGTACACGTCAATTATATTAATACCAAGTGGTATATTGATAGATGTTTTGTTTTTCACAAACACTCAAATAATATTCTCAGTACAAATGAAGGTTAACACTTGCCTACATGTCAAGGTATTGCGATATTTAACAGTCATAATCTCAGTAACGATGTAACAAGTGATAAAGTTGATAAGTACGCTTAAGCTTAAGTCAGTAATAAGCACAAGGACATGAACATTTGATATGTAAGTGTGAATAATTCAAATCATAATATGCTAAGCGGTGATCAATTTTGACAATTTAATAGCATCAGATGATTTTGCTTAAATTCAACCTACGCTGACAGATTTACTTGAGTAAAATTATTCTTTAGGTAGACAGGCGCCTATTGATAAAATTGTTACTACGGTAACAATAATAAATACTAAATATGTTACTACAATAATGCAAAATATCTTCTTAAACGGTGATAGCCTAGTGGTTTAGAATTCGGCCTCATATTCGGGGGATCCAGGTTCGATTCCCGTGGCGCGCACTTCTGACTTTTCGAAGTTATGTGCGTTTAAAGCATTTAATTATCACTCGCTATAGCAGTGAAGGAAAACATCGTGAGGAAACCTGCATGTCGGGGAGTTTGCACAACTCAAAGGTGTGTGAAGTCTGCCAATCCGCACTTTGCCAGCGTGGTGGACTATGGCCTTAACCTTCTCAATTCATTCATTTTATCATTCATTAATTCAGAGAAGATACTCGTGCTCAATACTGGGCCGTGACGAGTTGAGAGAGAGTTGAGATTTTCTTAAAAGTAAATAACAGTTGTCGATATCGTAACATTGTTTTAACCGACTTAGAAAAATGGAGGATATTCTCAATAATCTCCATTATTTTTATATTTGTTAACTTATAACTTCTTATCGGGTGTACGTTTATTTGATCATTTTTTTATACGAAAGCTGTTTGGTCCACCCATTTAATCGAACGATACATGTCGAATTGTTTTTATGATATCCTTAATAATATGTATTTAACTGATCTCCACTACGTAGATTTTCTCATTTTCTAACAATTGATTTTGTCATTTTTTAACTTATTAATTTCATTTGACGTCGGGTTTTTTAATAACAAAAAAGAGTATTTTTATTACTAACCAAATAGTACAAATAATAGATTTAAATGTTTATAACAATATCAATAAACAGCCTATCGTGTGAAATAAAGATTAGCACATTATCATCATATCTACAAAACGAGTGGCATTAATCAGTCACCCGGATCATTATAACAGATAATCTTGTCAATTTCATTAACTGTATTATCAAAGGCATATGCCATTATCATTGGATATCTTGACAGTCCCAGATACTTAATATTGGAACAAAACATTAGATTCGTATATTAAGTTGTCAAACGTCCCACATGTTTAGAAATTAGTCGATTCATTCATCTGAAGCACTTTGAATCGAATCTTGAATGGAACGTGAAATTATTCCTTCCATTAAAATTTGTGTAGCCTTTGTGTAGCCAACGCGACTAACCGAATATGCTAGTAGTTCCCATAAAACATATTAAAATAATAATATGACGGAATAATTTATTTCGTATCCTATATTAGTTTGTGTCTGTTGTACAACTTTATCCCCAAATTTTGTGATAAGCTAGGTTCACCTTCTTGCTACATAACATTTAAAAAAAAACTTTTGAAAACACGTGAAATACTTAACATATTTAAGTGATATTTATCTCCAACTTAATGTTTAGTATTTATTTTTAGAAATTCCATAAATTATCCATACATCAAAGTATTTGAAACTTTTTTGTACAGAAGTATATTTAAGGTTAAATTGCCTATTCGTAATAAAACACCCTTTTTATATTTCACCAAGGATTAGAAGAGCCCTAAAATTTATATATGTATATATATATATATATTTTGCGCCGAATTCTTAAATAATAACACCCTTTTAATTATTTTAAGTTAAATATGAACGAAATAAACGGAACTAAAAATTAAGAACACAGATTGACTCCTTTTAATTTAAAGTAATTCGATCATACATTGAAATGAGACGCAAGACTGCGTTCAGTAGGTTATTTATATTTAATTACAAACTATACACGCTGAGTCAATTTGTATAATTCTCAACGGTGCTTACTAATTATACAGTAAGCTTAAATAGTTTATTACAGTTTTTAGAATGTCATATGCCTTCTAAGAAACTATTGTGACCCGGCCGACAGTGAGAGGAAGTGACATTATATTGTTTCGTCTTTATTGTTACCATGCTCTAATATTGCCAACTACAGTTATGAAATGAAATCTCAAATCAGATATTTAATATAGAGGTAGTTATCGAGGCCAAATGAAAAGGGTAACAAAAAGTTTCAAACTATTCCGAGGCCCGTAGAACAAGCAAAGTTCATGGCGATTATTTCTAATGTTACGAGTTAGAATTTTCTCTGCACCTACAAATAGAAGACATTACTTACGCTGGTCTCGAGAGCGAATTTGACTTTGAAGTAAAAAATAATAAAGGTAACGGCACATCTTTTTTATGAGCACTGATCGTTCGGTAGCTGTTTTTTTAGGTTACTTTTTGCACATCTGGTCGTTCGAAATAGATTCTTAGTTACACATGGCACTTTCAATTGATAAGTGTAGACAATCGACGTGGGCGTCAAATGCTACTAATATGTTATTTGACAAGACAAAACTGCCGTTAACAATATTAGAACGTGTAGTGTAAGTCCTGCCGTTTTATAGGTTTTGCAAATTTTTTGAATACAAGTACTTTAAATACAAACAAATATTGCTTTGGAAGATGACATCAGGCCTTATTATGTACAATCTACTGACATGCAAGAAATTCATAACGTTTTTAAGAAATGTACGGAAATTACCGTGCCGCAGTATAACCCACTTTAACGATTGTTCGGCGTTTTATAATAAGCTACCACATTGTATACCATTTCTATTATGACTTTTTTAATTTTTTTTATCTATCAATTGTTTTCATTACTATCAAAATGTAATCTTAATAAGATAGGCAAAGTGGTTATTTTCTCCGGATTGATTACATTGTTTCGAACAGTGTATGGACTGTACTGATTAGAACGATGATAGAGAAGTACTTTTATCAGCTGACCGAAATTTTTAATGCCTCAGCAAGCTAAAATTCAATTGCTGAAAATTATTGGTCCACATTCTACAGACGGGGGCAAGGACGAGCGCAACACCGTTGCAATTTGTCATAAATTCAATTATCTGCTTATCTAAAGATTTCAAGTTGAAAGCATTTCATGAATTACATTTGATTTCAATTTCATAAAAATAGTTGGCATATTTACATTTCTTATGATTACGAAATTGGCTATTATTCTTTATAAGCGACCTTGAAGTTTTGTGAATGACAAGTAACTTACTGAAAGTTTTGATAGCACTGTTATTTGCAGCCGACCTCGAGAGGCAGGGACCAGTCCTCAAAGCGATCTATATAACGGAAACGATGAATCCAGTCACTCACACTTAACACAGCACTGAAAATCAAGTTATCACTTCACGAATGTCCTGCCACGGGCCCGACTAAACCCGTTCTGGAGGGCACCGAATTCCGGTTTTAGGAAAGGTCATTCTCAACGTTAGCCGGATGAAAAGAAGACAGTTCCACTTCAACAGAGTTCGGGTTGAAAGGAAAGTCTAAAGAAAGTTTCGTGTGTTAAACTTTTTTCGCGATCGGAGGATCGGCGTCGCGGCGCCGTGCGACACAAACGTCGCGGACGGAGGCACGATGCAGACTGGCGCGCAATGTTTAATTTTATCGAGTGTGCAACCAAAGCCTCCTCGTCGCAACATACGCTTCTGTGTGAGTAACGAACTTGCAGAATCTTCTACTGCGGCACTCTCGCGACACGTTCGAGATTAGCGTGTGCCTATTCATTGCTTAGTCACCAAAAGCGATGGTCAGTTATACTTAATAAGAGCAGAAATCTATAATGAAGACGGCTAAGTTGTTGTTGGTGGGTTTTGATGTAGTGTATGGAGGCCAGGCATCAGGTTTTAGAGCTTTGCTCATTTATTGTTGTGGGCCATGCCGGGTGCATAGTTTTATGAAATTGGTTTTTTGCTCGTATAGTCTGGTGAGTCCCTAAGGAGAAGTTGTTTTATGGGGCCGCTGAACTTCACCATTAATTTAAGTTTGTTCATTTGTATCTTGAGTAAAATTGTAATGGTTACAGTTTTATACATTATAATTAGTAATTATGAACGGTGATAAGTAAAGTTTTACTATTTATTCAAAGTACGTTTATGTCTAGAAAAGTTTAATTGCTTTATTAAAATATTTTTAATAGCTTAAAATGTTAAAAAAGAAACGGTCTTGCAGCGGTGTTCCTACTTTGCGAAGCGATACCAGGTTTGATTCCCGGCTAGAGTAGACATGTTATAGTAGAATGTTTGTTCTGAGGTCATCAATTGATGATTATGAAAGATATTTCTGTACGTGTTTCGTGATACAATTCCACTAGTAACACGGAATCCTAGAGGAACGGTTTATCTGAAGCGTTCATACTTTCTTAGCCCAGTGGCTTGTTAGCGGTCATCGGTGGGTGACCGCTAATGGCAAAAATTGCAGGACGCCTTTGTACTTCAAAGGGCAGGAAAAGCCGTCCGTCCTGGGTATTATGATCAGATAGCAACCGTTAAACCATGTCGGAGGCCTTCGGGTTGTATAAAAACTTCCGACACTTGGATTGCATCCTCATTGTACTAGCATAGTGGAGTAAAGTCTAGGCCTCGTCAGTATGAGGGGGAAATTGCTCAGTAGTGAGAAATTAATGAGTTGAAACCAAGTATACCTATCCCACAAAGCATACCTATCCCATCAAATATACCTATCCCACTAAGTATACCTATCCCATCAAGTATACCTATCCCACCAAGTATACTTATCCCACCAAATATACCTATCCCACCAAATATACCTATCACACCAACTATACCCATCCCACCAAGTATACCTATCCCACCAAGTATACCTATCCCATCAAGCATACCTATCCCACCAAGTATACCTATCCCACCAAGTCTACCTATCCCATGAAGCATACCTATCCCACCAAGCATACCTATCCCATGAAGCATACCTATCCCACCAAGCATACCTATCCCACCAAGTATACCTATCCCATCAAGCATACCTATCCCACCAAGCATACCTATCCCACCAAGTATACCTATCCCACCAAGTATACTATCCCACTAGTATAATATCAAAATAATTTTGTGTAAGATGACACTAATGACTATAATTAGCATAAAACGACTATTTTAATTGCAATCAATAACTCGACTCTCGTAAGCTACAAGTGGAGATCACGACAGTATAATCTAGCTTCTTACATCAATTTTATTGATACCTCATCAGCATTATGCGGCATTATCTGCCAGATATTTAATTGTATGAGTTTACCATGCTATTTGCTACATAAGGTCTGAGTGCTGGGTCTGGGAAGAATATTTATAATTTATTATAATCATAATATATAATCATAAATTATAATTATACTGATTGGTAGAGTTTGGAAATCTGACAGTCATGACGGTAAAATAAGTCATATAATTAAGCTATATCATCGCCACTTACCATCAGGTAGGATCTATGTCAAGCATTTACTTTTACTATGTAAAGAAATAAAATATAAAAGCAATATATAAATTAATGAACTAAGCAAAAGCGAATCAAAAAAATTAAGTAATGACAGAATCAATTGGCAAAAACTAGAGAAGTAGAGGGCAGCACAATACCCAGTTTGCCACTGACTCATCCAACCTGCAAGTAATCCGTAACAAGGCCCATTACTTTTAAAACAGTCATCCCGCCTCTAACGTTAAAGCATATCACAAATAATCTATAACAGAACAGAGCCATCAACAACGAATATATGCCAAGAATTCGAACCTGGATCTCCAGCGTGGGAGGCCAATTTAAACCTCTGGTCTATCACTGTTGGGCTATCTGATTATATCGGGTCATATTTTACAACAATACAACGTTTAACTGAGTCTGAGTGGAGCATATTAGGTGCGACGTACACAGGATAAAATAAACGCTGATATCGGATATTACTTGCATGCCGTCTTTTAATTGAACGTCGAAATATAGACGGTTATTTCTTTCTCTTATTTGTATCGTATCAAATGGGCATTTTGTACAGCTTACATTGTTTCAAGACCGAACATTTTTTTTGTGAAATATAAACGACATTTGAAAAGTCCCTCCAGGGGTTTTGTTCGATAGTAACTCAGTTCCTCGGATAAATACTGTGTTGTGAGAGAGATAATAACACCGCAGACGTAGATCACGTGTTTTTCAACGCTCAGCGTTTGCGGCACAAGAAGAATTTGATTTGAGCTTTATCACTTAAATACATATTAAGTCACGGCCATCGAATTAGTTTCGACTCATGAATACAATATGTATTTACCATTTTTTAAAACTGCGATAAACAATCGTATATTTAAACTATAGTATTAGTATATAGCCGTTTAAGCCTTATTAGGACGTCTCAGAATACAAATCCCAATGCCATGCTGGCCTACCAGGGTGCTGCAAGGGGCGTACAGAAGTCAGCTGGTAGGTAGCAAGGTTAGCGGAAGGACTATTATCTTTTTGTGATGTCCATCTGTCTACCACCGTCTTGCTTGAATCTGCCGCCAAACAATTTGTCGCGTTCTGGCTGGGATCTTAAGAAACAGTTCTTCTCTTTTTTTTCCCGTTAAGTCACTCTCCTTTTGACATTCTTCTTCTAACACCCGTCCCGAAGCATGTTGTTGGTGTATCCGATCATTTGATGTCGTTATTGATACTGTTTCCCTCGTTTCTTTCTCTCATCCTCTCTTCTTCTGCCGCGTGTGCGGTCTGTGGCACCCCAATCTGACGTAGTCAATGTCCATGGACGATTTACGTGTGTCTTTTTATCTGAAAAAAATACAGCAAAGCTATAATAACATTCCTGCCAACCGTAACTGTAATTACGTGGAATTGTCCGTTTCTAGATTATTGATAAAATCAGTAGAACTGGATTAAATAGATAAACGGTTGCAGGCAGAGGTAAATATATTTCCAGTAAAACGCGTCCATGCAGAACAGTTCACAGCGTTTCTGATCCTCAGTATGTGTCACAGCTCTCGGTGACGAAATGGTCTAGTATTCGCACGGCCCTTCCCGCGCTCGCACGATTAACATTTACCCGCCGATAACCCGCGCCCGCTGCGTCACTATTGACTCTAACAAAATAATATTCACCTCCTGTATCTAAAATATGGGCGTTTATTCATCTTCTGATATCTAAAATCGGAATAGAGGTTTAAAATGTAACTATTTTGCAATTTGAATGCGCAGAATTTTGATAAGGTGCATTGTTGGATTGAAATTATTTTGAATGCCACATTCACAGGCTATACAAACACACACTGCTAATCTAAGTCAACGTGCTTTGGTAGGTTTTTCATACATTTTATTTCATTTTAGTTATTGAATTTATAATTTAATTGTATTTAAAGTTCCTTATTATTACATATAGCATTATTTGTGTTTAGAAACAAATGATGTATGTATATACGTTTTAAGAAAAATTTCTCATCTTTCATTTACTTTATTTAACTTTAAAACGGAGAAAAATCCCAAAAATATTCTTGGCTGCCATTTTTTGACAATTAAGTAGAATTAATTAACCCAAAATTATCTATTGAATTTCTCACATAATAATAAACTGCAATTCTAATTAATTACACTACAAGTTAATTAGCAAACCGGTTACAGAACTGATAGCCTCAAACTATCTATTGTTCGTTCATTCGTTCGTTCGTAGCCAGGTCGGAAAAGAGATCGTAGTAACACCGCAGATATCACTAAATAACATAATACCGACATAAATAATGACGTTAAATGTCCCGTCCGTAGAATTATCACTCTGATATTATTTCTTGAGGTGCTCAAATTTATAATATTGGCTAACCCTTTTACGGAATGCGAGAAACAATTGAAATTGCAATGCTCAGTTTACAATAAATCTAAGACATCCTAAAATGGATTGATATTTATTTAATACACGAATATTCATTGTTTATGTTAGCGCTCTAGATTTTGAAGTTGTTTGATTTTCTGCTGCCCTAGTACTCACGAAGATGAGGTAATGACTAGATTACAATTACTTTTAAAATGTAACAAAATGGTATATTCTAGTTTGAAAAATGATCAAATTTCTTTCATTCATTCATTTCTTTCATTAATGAGTACTTATTTACTACAAATAAGTTACAATTTTTGTGGTGATATACTATATAGTTTATTAGCATACTTTTCTGTGTATGTTATTAAACGTTCGAGTCGAGTTCGAGTCGAAATGGACTGTGCACATTGTCCTATTTTGGATACACACGCCAATATTTTGATCTAATTCATAGACTGTTGCTTCACTGAGTACCTACACGTAATATGACCTAAACCGGTGTTTTCCAACATGGGACCCACGCCCCACAGTTGGGCAATTTGATAGTTAAGGGGGGGCAATTCAGAAATTTAATTGACCCGATTTTAACCCTCCTGCCCTGTCCATTTAAATGCTACATATCGGTGCCAAATCTAAAAAAAAATCAAATTTTACTTACTGTGTTTTGATAACATTTTCATAGTGTTTTCTTCCTAAAAAAAATATTTTATATTTCTTAGGTGAACTAATAACTTCTTAAAGGTAAAACATTATGTATAGGGGGCATATACATTATAGAAATGTTAATGGTGGAGCATGGCACTAAAAAGGTTGAGAAATATTGACCTAGACGAAAATTACAAAATGGTTTTTTGAAACACAATTTCAACACAACAGAAGAATGGAAAAGTATTCTATTCAACATAAAAATGTTCCTTTTGAAAAGCAAAGTATATAATGTTGATCAGGAAACCCCCAAAGCAATATCTGACACATCTCAGGAACGCGCATATATAATTCACATGTCTAGAGTGTAGTTCTCGTCTAGAACCACAATTGCACTCTACAGAGAAAAGAAACGTTCAATTGCTTTTTGCGTTGCGAAGCTCTGCTAAAAGCTTTGGCGGACATCTGGGCTCATGTGAGGTATAGCTTAGACCAGGCTTTAAGTACGAAATTACAGGACGCAAAAAAAATCTAGTGAAGCTTCTTTAGCATCGTTGGCTTTTGAAACTCGATGTAACGAAAAGAGCTCACATAGAACACATCTTATATAGCTTTTAAAAGTCTAATTGCTTGATTTAGAAAGGGCAAGTAACGCCTTCTCGTATATCGAGTGTAATATAATGCAAACATTAGCTGAGGTATCTTCAATACCAGGCGGAATCTGAATATGAGCTCCTTTTAAATCTTTTTTACAGAGACCATGTATAGCTCACAAGAATTATATCTATATAGATTAAAAACAATTTTTAATTGTTTGTTTCTTTAACCAAAATCATATCGATCAGAAGCATTTACATTGGCTTCTGGCAAATGAACTCTTCAACGGATTGGTACTCGCCTACTGCACCACAACGGAGCGTGCCGGGTGAAGCTATCAAAACATAGGAAAAAAACTTAGTTTAATAAAATATATTTTAAAATATTGGTGCCTAATAGGCCTCGTTCGTAAATATTGCAAAATGTGGAACCTCAGTTCTATGCCAGTCAAAATACTGATTCTAAACCTGGTTTTGGAAAACGATGCCTATCTTGATCAGCATTGCTGCAGTCTTAAAGCCTGTAGTTCCATCGGCGTCGAGACTGATTTATGTGATTTCCTGAAGTTAATTGCTGCGAATGGTGTGTTGTAAAAAACGCGCGAATAAATTCCAAAATTCTAACAGTACTAAGCTAACAGTAACAGTAATAACTGCCACGATGTGACATTCACAGCTTTGTCTCTGGTTATTTTTATCCTGCGCACAGACAGTAAAGAGTACAGAAATTTGCACAGCTAAATAGTGTATTATAAATATCATTTTAAATAAATAAATAATAATTAATATCTCAGCTCAACTGACACACGGCCATCCGACCCTAAACTAAACGTAACCTTACTATTGTGATCAGACTAATGATAAACATATGTATATATATAATTAAACATATATAGATTTTTACACCCAGATACACCAAACAAACATTCCTGCTCATCACAGAAAAGTTTAACATGGATGGGAATCGAAACCCGGACCTTGGGCGTAGAAGTCAGGTTCGCTAACCCCTAGACCAACCGGCCTGTCATTATCGATAAAATTATTTTATTTGCCTTGAAGTATTTGGCAAATAATGTTTCTGTAATACAAAAATGGAAATTAAAAACTTCACCAACGTGTGGTCACATCACACGGAGTGCCAGTAATGTTGGGGATATTTCGGATATGAACCTATGAATAAACGGATATATCCTTTAAATATTTTAAATATTCTACTAATATCATGATTTGAATGTTTGTTAAGATATTTGGAAATTTGGTTGTTTGTCTTTCCTTCACGTGGTAAACTTTGAACGGATTAAGAGAAAACTTAGCACAAGGATAGATTTTAGTCTGGAATAACACATAGACTACTTTTTATGAACACATAACGCACGCGTAGCCGCGGGCAGAATCTTGTGATTAATATTATTCCATTAAAAAAAAAAGTTGAATTCAAAACCTCCTCTTTTTTCTTGTTAAAAATCTAGTAAGTTAGCTACCAGTAGGTGTGAAGCTAAGACTCGATTATTGCATCTCACTAACGATATCGATACTATAATGAGTAATGATAATCGATATTTGATGCCAAATAATTTGCACCGTAATCAATATCGGTGATACTACCATCAGTCATAATTTTTGTTTCGTCATGAGTAATGTTGTAGTGCTGGCCGCGACCACCCGTGGCTTCGTATGTGGATTTCGTAAATGATGTATTATTTTTGTTGACCTGGCTTCCCCATAATGGCCCACTTTTTAGCTGGTCTTTCCACGTGACAGGAGGCCTAGAACATACTCAACCACAATGCGGATTGGTAGAGGGGTTAGTGGCCAACCCAAGAGTTGGTTTTTATGCCGTCGTAAGGCCTCCGACACGGCTACTATAGATCTAATGATAAAAATCGGTGCTGACGGCTTTACGTGCTCTCAGCGCACGGAAACACTCTAGAGTTTGTTCCACTAAACATCACATATCCTCCTACCGATCGCGCCCGCTGTTGCTTTACCTTAGTTGATCATTTAGGACAGTGATTGGCAACCCTTGGCCGTCGGACCAAATGTGGTCGTATACCAATGTAGTGTGGCCCACGCCATGATCACCAAAGACCATAATATCAAGTCACGTCAAGTACAACCTTAAAAATTGCATGTACTTTATAAGTCCACCTTAATTTTGCTTCGTTATTTTTGCTTCAAAGATAATTAGTAATGAATAAAAAAGTAGTTAACCGCCATTGCTTGAAATACATATCCTTGATCCGAAAACAAATTATTATCAGCAAAATTACAATCTATTTCAATCCAATAACGAATTCCCGGTTCTATAATGTAGCTTGCAAACAGAAAGCGGTTACAAAAATTTTGCGAAAATTGCTTGTAGATCGCAAATTCGTATTGCGAATGCCATAATTATGCTATTTATGTTTTTAATATTGGTCTTAGTTTCGGCACCAAAAATTCAAATTATCAATAAGCGAGCGTTAAGCAAGCGATCACGTGTAATGAGATGTTGTTTGTCATAGCGATAGTCTGCTATAATCGCTGATCGTTTGCTGATTGCTCGCTGTTTGCAAATTTAACCTAATAGGTCTACTGTTACTCCATGCTTCAGAAGATCACCAACTAGGCTACCATGCACATCTACTATCTATGCCAATGGTTTTCAAAGAATTGGCTACAACCACTTTAACCTATCATGGCTTCTCAGTTAATTCAACCTTGACGTCTATCTGTGCCACCATATCATCTTTCGCAGCTCATGTTCAAGTAAAAGTAACGTCAGCATACAGTCTCCATTACACTCTACCGTTGGCAACAAAAACACTGACCACTCAGTTTGTACAAGCCTACTCCTAAATAGCACTCAAAACAGTTGTTCCGCTAATTAACGTGCTACACACGGCCGTATAGAATGTCTAATAATTTTTGAAGCTTACAACTTCTAGAAAAAAATATCTTATTTTCTGATACTCAAAGTGCCTTTTTTGTATTCAATAAATTAGTGATCAAAATCCTGCCTGGTGATAAGCAGGGGTGTGGATCAACCACCGAGAGTAAAAGCGCTAGCAAAAGCCTAATCACTCTTGATTTGAAGGCATTTACATTAATCGAACCGGAGCACTGACGCGGGTAATTTATTCCTGTCTTTCGCGATACACATTATAAGAAAATACGCAAAGCGAGACATCCGTACTGGTGGAATTAAAAGATTAAATTGAAATATTTATAGCACACTTCACTCTTCTTATAACTGAGCATTTTCTCTGACCACTATTAGAGAATACTCCAACACAATACTCCAGTAGTGTTTAATAGCAAACACAAATTACAGAAAAAATGATGTCACTGTAAGGCCTTCAACAAAGTTTATTTATTCAGCTACAATCAGGACCTACAGTCTTACCTACTCTCCGAAGCTTACAAGACTAGATGATTTTTTACTATTATAGTCTTCTTATCCTTCTACGGCACATTTTAGCTTAACTTCACTTAGGATTGACGAACCGCCGGTATATCCATCCATCCTTTCAACGTCCACTGTTGGACATAGACCTCCCCTGACCCTCTGACCGGTCCTGAGCCTTCTGAATTCAGCGGATACTCGATGTCTTCTTTATGTCGTCAGTCCACTTGGTCGGAGGGCGTCATGTGCTTCTTTTTCCGAGACGTGATCTCCATTGGAGGACCTTTCTTCCCCATCGGTTGTCGGTCCTACAAACTATATATAACCGCCGATTTATACTTCACTATAAACGAATATCTCTCGTATAAGGCCTGGTTTCTGATATATTATATTTGCACATTACCTCATTAAGGAGATTTGCAAAAAATATAAACGAGTCAGAGCTGGCAGTTTTCTAGCACAAAGTATAAGTATTACTGCTATTTAGAGAGGAAACGCACGCATCTTGGGTACTGCATCCAAGAGCCTACCTTGTTAAATTTATTAAATTAACTTTATAAATACATATATATTTATGTATGAAGTCATACAAAGTACTCAAAGCTTACTGAAAGGCTGGACAGTATGTCAGTCAGAGAACAAACTGTGTGCAAGTTATCTGCTACGTCTATTCACATTACCAACATAATAATGAGGAAATGAAACAATGTCACGACGACTTCATCAGTATCTTCTGTCCATCAGGTTTGGATGAAATTAAAAATAGAGATAGAGATTATTGTTATGATTCTTGTAATCTAAAGCACGGAAGTGCGGAACTGTTTGTTATGGGCTCCCATTAAATTTTGGACTTGCCCAAATTTTGAACCTGATCAAACTAGGTCTACGACATTTCCGACTCAAATCAATAATTACAATGAGCAAATGAAATGAAATTTTGGTTTTTACAAACACTGTTCGAAGGTCAAACTACGCCATCGCTTCAACAAATCCCTACGGTCGCTGGTCTTAGAAGAAAAAGAAAGAAGCTTTTGCAATACCCTATTAAGTCAATTGACAAACGAGCATATGAACTAAGAAAGAGAGAGTACGGCTCTCAAACCGGCAGATTCAGGTAAGAAGATAAGGTAGGAGCTCAAGAATAGTGTAGGTGTCTTCAAGACAAAAGTGAATAAGCCCCTTCTAGGTTGATGCGCTTTGCCATTTAAGATGCCACTTACGAGTACGATCAGGTGGTCAAGCATTAACTTACTCGTATATGTAAAATAGAACAGAAAAATAACGTAGGCTGTTAAAGTATTAAAAATTCATAACGCACATAAAACTTAATGACACCTGAATCGCACGCTGCGTTAGGAAGTATCGCACGTGGGCGAGGTGCGGATGCGGAATTAACGGCTGTTTGCACGTTTATGTTACTAGTTGCGTGTGCTACTTCTTTCAGACCGGATGCTTTTGTCATTATAACCAAAAATTGCGTGCACGTTTTATACTTCGATAGTACAGATGCCATAAAGTTTGGCGCAAGTTATACCCCATAACACGAATCGTATGTCAAAAGTGACTTGAACCCATCGATGGCCCACTTCTGTGCACGGGTCTCTTATAGTGGTTAGACCTGGAGCATACTCCACCACGCTTCTTCTACGGGGATTGGTGGAGGGGTTAATGGCCAACCCAAATGTCGGAAGCCTTTATTCCGCCCATAGGCCTCCAACATGGCTGAACGATTGCTATATTACGACAACAACCGGGACCGACGACTTTACGTGCCCAGAAGGACGGGAGCGTTCACGAAATTTTTGCCACTAGCGGTCACCCATCCTCTCACCGACCGCGTCCGCTGTTGCTTAAGTTACAATCAACACAAGCCGTCGCGCCATGAACGCTTTAAATGTCAAAAGTGGTATTTACAAAAATATTTTCACATCTGTCACACGATAATTTTTAAACCTGGCCCCAATCGGAATCTCAGTATTGTCCGAATGTATACTACCTATAAAGATACCGATCTTCGTGAGATAATTCTCTTGACGGAAATAATGGAGCGGCATGCCATTGTGTTCCTTTCACACACTAAATATCTTCAGGTTTCCTTACAACATTTCGTTCATTTGCGGCAGAAAACCGTAATATATGAACAGTGCCAATTTTAATAAGTGTAGCGCGTGGCGCTTCTTAAAGGATTCTTATATCTAATGATAAGAGTACTTTGACAGGCCGGTTGGTCTAGTGCAGGGGTGAACAACCTTTTTAGTTGTAGGGCCAATTAAAAATTTATTTTTGCATGAGGGCTGTACATATGTATGTAGATTAGTTCTTTAATATACTAAATCAAACCTCCGGAACGTTTTAGAGTAGATATCTAAACTTTAGATTCGAAAGTTTTTATATTATAGCTTCAATTTTGTATCATCTGCATTTTTATGTTGAATTATTTTATGTTTTGCCACAGTGCATGAGCTCATAAAAATAAATAGCATAAAAATAAATGTATAATTGCTCAAAGGGCCGCAGGCGGCCCGAGGGCCGCGCGTTGCTCATGCTTCTTCTAATAGTTAATAAACCTGACTGCTACACCGAAGGTTTCCGATTCCCACATAAGTCAAACTTTTCTGTGATGAGCAGGAACGTTTGTTCTATGTGTCTGGGTGTTAATATCTATATAAGTAAGCATTTGTATATATGTTAATAGATATGTATGTTAATGAGTAATCTGATCACCATAGTACAAGCTAACACTTAGTTTGAGGTCAGATGGCCGGGTGTGACTTCTCTAAATATAAATACTACGAGTATTTCGAATGAAAATTCTTGAACGATTTCATTCGGTTGTTATTTAGATGGCAGTCGATGAGCAATGTACGACCATTTTAATCAAAACATTTAAGGAGATTCTCAATTCATCTGTATTTTTTAAACTTTGACAGCTAATATTAAATAATCTACAAAGATTTTTTCAAACTTTCACATTTACAATATTAATAGGAAGTAGGATTTATTCCATAATATAAACACATAATATTACAAGTAATTCGATATATAGACAAGATAAAATTACATCCTAAATTTAAACTAAACTAAAATTATATCAAAAAGAAATCTCAACATCTATACAAAAATAAAATTTCAAGTTAAAAGTTTATTCCGTAAAGCAAAAGGTTGCCGTCAGCTTTGGATATCAATATTTAAAAAATGATCTAGCATCCATAAGTAATATATTTACAATAAATTCTCGTAACGCCAATATCACATCGGATCAAACTTTCGTGCGATGTGGATAATATTCCGTGACTATCTATAAAATATTGCATAATAAACGCTTTTGCAAAGTTCAGGCGACCCTTGCCTTCTATGGTGGATAAAAGCGGTCCTGCTAATTACGACGCAATAGCATTGTTCAACAGTAAAGTTGAAATGTCTATCTTACTTTGTAATTGACCAATATGATCAAAACATAAGATTATAATCACGATGTTTGTCTTCGTTTTGATTAACAAATCTTGTGTTGAGCAAATTTTTTCTCCTTATACGAATAGAGTTATTCCATTTTTAGCAACTAGAAGAGCTACCACAGAAATTACACCAACTTCACCAATCAAAATATGTTCATTATAAAAGATTCCTCATGTTTTAATTAATGGATGCTCAACCTTTTTGACAGTCGGACCAAACTGAGAAATGATAAATTTACTGCGGGCCACTAGTAATTCCTAGTTAATTACTGTCAGGACTTGCGTAATAAAAGAATCTAAAAACATACTTGCGCATTTAAAATTCTTTCGTGGGCTACATCATGCCCCGCAGGTCTGGGGTTGAGCAGTTTTAACTTATTCTGGGAGTAGGATTCCCGGGAAGACATAATTTTACAAAATCTAGATGTCACGAGTGAACTAACCTCGTTTTTCTGTGATATAAATTCCTTAATTCGTAATACTATGGCCATTTTCTCAGCAAATAACATGTCAAGCAAATAAGTCAAAATGTGAGACTCCAGCAACAGCAGCACGCGTTCTGAGTTATGAGGAAAAATCCGCAGTCACTTCATCCATTAATAGTTAAATCTCATGGGTTGATAAGCAACCCATCACAGCCAACTATTGATCACGGTTCTCTTCTCTGAATGAGAAGGTAAAGGGTAAAGTCCACCACGCTGGTCAAGTGCTGATTGGTAGACTTCACACACCTTTAAGTTTTGTAAACTACCCGAAATGCAGGTTTCTTCACGATGTTTTCCTTCACCTTTATAGCGAGTGACATTTAAATGCTTAAAATGCACATAACTCCGAAAAGTCAGAAGTACGCACCCTAACGAACCCGGACCCTCCGAGTAGGAGGCCGAATTTTTAACCACTAGGCTATCACCGCTTTATTACTATCCGTTGAAACTAGTGACATATTTGAGAAAAATGTTGATGGTCGTAGCTGGTTGATATCAGGTGAAAACCAGGAGTATTAGCACGCCATATTAGAGATATAAGCTGGACATAGTTCTGGTAATGGATCAAGTATAGGCGCCATATATCACCTTCCTTAGAGTTCCCTGAAATCCGAAGACAGATCACCTCTTTAATGATTTATCGACTGCACAACTTGCAAACGCATAATCACTCTTCTTTATCGCCGTGAAAACTATCTTACTTTGAGATATTCAAATTCCAATGAAACCTTGCACCAAGATCTAATAAAATACACTTTATTCCACTATCAACAGGATTCACTACACTTCAGTACCCACTATCTTCCTCGAAGTGAATTAATCGTTCTGCATATTTTGTCGTTCGGCCGGTTTGATACATACGATGCTCTATTTAGATACCAATTTACGCCGACACAAAAACAATGGGAAACGAAGCAACTTTCGCTCAATATCTCTGTTTTCACAAAACAATAAAGTGTGCGTCATAATTCAAAGTTGGCTGTATATTTATAAGTCGAATATCTTGAAGAGAGAGGCGTGAAGACGAAGATATTATTCGAAGAGACCTTTCTGTTACAGTTTTAGGTAATGCCAGTAGGATCTTAGCGTTGGTTTGAAAATGTATGCAACTCAATGCTGCCAGCAGAGAACGAGCCAACGAGAATATAAAAATATTCAGGGACTGCAACTCATCTATCCCACAACTGGGCTCAGGTCTTCTCTATCTGAGCGATATAGGCGATAGTCTACCATGCTGGTCCAGTGCGGATTGGTGGTCTTCACACACCTTCGAGAACTTTAACTCTCACTCAATATTTCTATACAATCAATTAAATTCAAATTTCTTTTTCTAATATAAAACGATGTATTTCCATGTCAAAACCAGTTGGTTCATCAAAAATGAAAGTTTCAAGTGAATTGTATAACTTCTATATAATATTTAGGCTTAGATAAAAATCAAAGTTTAGGCACAAGGTAATATTTTCTGGTTAGCATTACACAAATAGGTACTTTGTAGTAACGATATAGAAGCGACGGTGCTAACACTCCCACAGTACAGTTCCATTGTGTTCTTCACTCATAAAACAACAATAGTTGATATTTAATTGTTGTTTTAAATCTCTTAAAATCGCATCTAATTAGAGTCATTCTTTTGCAGTTAGAATTAAACTGTAAGCCAATTATTCAATTTTCCCGTGAAACATTGAAAGTGTGTATCCCACGTATTTTTCGGTTTTAAGCTATTCACTTTTTCTTTTGTTTTTCCACATTGCCCAAATGTCTAGCAACTTTAGTTCTTTCTTGTCTTGGATTCCATTTTTTATCAAACGAAGTTTTTTAACAAAAGATCTAGGCTAAACGATTATTCTCGTTAATAAACATTTCATTCTTTCTCCTATGTTTAAGTCCTTCTCGTTCCCTATACTCTGCTATCCCCCATCCTAAAGCAGTATATTGTTGATGTGTTTGGAGCCCATTAGTGGAATTATTTATACCTTCTATTACTGTTTTCTTCACTTCAAGAAGCGAGTATATAACGGCTTTATAAGGAAACCTGTCTACGATATTGGTTGTGCTAATATCCATTGGTAGCAGTTGGCTTGCCATCAAAGCAAACCTTGGCAAATATTAAGAAAACGGTAATGTTACCAAAATTCATCATCCATACTAATATAACAAATGTGAAATTGTGTATTTCAATGGTTGCCCATCTTTCACGTCAAAACAGAACGACGGATTGAAATGTTTTATTATGTAGAGATATTTGATGGTCTGGAGTGTCATGGGCTATTTATCAACGCAGGCGAAGCCGCGGACGGAATCTAGTAAAATCATAAATATATACATGAACTATGCCCGAGAGTAGCACTGATAGTAAATTCTAGATTTCTGGTCGACGATATCACGATATAATCGATCAGTTGGCGCCAAGGGCTCTGAGCCAACAGTTATCTGATCGAAATGCTTGTGAAATTTGAGTCAATATTGAACCTTCTATAAATTTAACGCTTACTTTGTCTCGTGTCGTACTTAGAGTACCTATTATTATGAGCTGGACGACTGAGAATAATTATAGTCGAGCGTTTACGTTTTCATCATAGGTTACTTGAAAATTAAATCTTAATACCGACGGCACTACAGGGCTATCCTACTAAATAGGCATTTCAATTTACAGTACAAATCATACAATATCAAGTAAATGCAGTTTATAATATTAATATTTTTTAATTGGATGATATAGAGTGTCTTAATTAGTGCACTTACTCTAATTTGTATATAGTCTTTGTACGTAATTAAATATCTGTTTCGTAATATTTTATATATGTGTATTATGTAATAATTACTTTTATTATTACTTCATTATCTGTTTTTTATATAATAGTGTGCTGTTATATAGACATGTGTGATTGAAATGTGAATTATTCACTTCATCTTTGTCTGTTTCTGCAGTATCTTCTACCATTGCCCGAAGGTCAACTGGCAGAGAATGCTTTTAGCATTAAGTTGCCCTTTTGTATCCTGTATAGTTATAAGGTGCAATAACCTATAAATAAATAGTTTGTATTGTTCTAATTAACATTAAATTAAAGTAAATAAATACAGTATTTTCCGGACGACGATCTGTTACGACTACTTTGTTATATCTATATTATTCTGTGTTTATTTATGTGTAATGCCTCGGTTCAACCACATAATCGTCCACTGTTAAGCCTGGGTCTCTTCTTATACTGTGAAGCATTCACCACGCCGCGGCTCTAAAGCGTATTGGTGTAATGCCTACATAGTGTATTTATGTATTCTCCTTAGGTTAATTTATTAAATAACCTCTAAGGATTAACACAGCCTTACTCCTCTATGCAATAGGATTACCTATGGTGTCATAGACAATTCAACTACACTTGTAATATAACATAATTGAAGTAAAAAGCGCGGCATACCCCAGGGAGGTATCATTGGACCGCGGTAAAGTTTCTCGATTATTCTAAACGTGGAGAAACATTTATTATCACCGCAAAAGATTTGTTCTCGCATCCTGAAACAAATCTCTCATGCTGTAATCAAAATAACACAATTTCACAACGATTTCACCTTTACATCTAGACCCCTACGACAACCACACTCCTTACGCATATAAGGACATTATCATAGACGACAAAAAACAGTAAGGGCGGACTGTACCCTTACTGTTTTTCGTCGTCGTCGTCGTCGAATATAAGGACGTAACGCTTTTGAAATATAAATTTATAACGCACGAATACTAAATTTAGAACTCCATTCCATTTATGCGCTTATTAGACGGTTGGCAATTCATTTGGGTTTTAATGTTGGGTTTTTGGGTAAAGGGCGTTTATATTATTATCACTTCTTTCTCCCTTTATATTATCATCTGATGAATAATAAGAATAACAAAGAAGGTCTTATACGTTACTCTAAAGAGATACATCCTTTTTTTTTTCCGTCATCGATATGATATCAAAGTGTTTTCGTGGACACTAAACCTTTTATTGAAATGCCTGGTGATTTACTGTCTTAATATATTTGTAATAATTTACAATGAAAAAATTAATAAAAACCTGTAACTCTCAATTTGCAAATTTGTCTGCAATTTTTGTAGGCCCATACATTATTATGTGCTTAACATAAAATACATAACATTACTTTACGTAAATATACATTAGATCAGGTCATTCTTTAGACAACAAGTAGTTAGCAGCGGACCTATCTTTTTTACATATTATAAGTGAATTCTTGATTACAGAATAATAATCTGAAGCAAGTCTAGATTTCAGCTCTATAGCGTTTGCACCAAACTTCTTATCGTCCTTAAAATCCTTATCTTTAATATATATAAAAATATATATTTAATAAATAGGACACATACAAAAAGTATATGGACCCTAGTTGAACGCTAGTGTTGTTCCCATGCGCCACACCGGGCGCGGTTCAACTCGTGACCGCACACCGACCTTTGTCAACCAACAGATATAGACCACTTTAACCCATTAACCATTAATACCGATAAATCCATGTCTATCTTGACACGTAATTGAATTGCTGAGACCAACTAGGCGTTGACTCGAACGTAACCAATGCTTTGCAATCATGCCATTTTTAGATGACCCCGTTGATATTGGTTTCCATTTTAAAATGTCGTAGATCTTTGCCATAATATCTGGTAACTTTTTTGTGAAGCATCTTTTTTAATTGTTTTTGTTTATTGTTGTATTTTGGAAATAGCTGACAATATAGCAGGCGAGCCAATTGAGCCACCGTGGCCCGATCGCGAACGAAGAACCAAGTCAAGCTACAGCAGCCGCGAGTGGTACAAGTACGGGTGACCGGTTTTGGCAAAAAAATCATTAGCTTTCGTGTTTAGGAGAATACGTATCTAAACCATTGGTTATTAGGTAGCAATAATTATGCCTTGAGACTTAAAAACTTCTGACATTTGGGTTGACCAATAACCCTTCCAACAAATTCCATTGCATTCATTTCCAATACTCTCTGTATTGGAGTATGCTCTAGGCCTCCTAATCATGAGGAACTCGTACCCAGAAATGGGCCATTACTGTGTTATAGGTATTCTTTCTCGAAGCTCTACCGCTATACCGACATCTGTCATTCATTGAAACATCCTGGTCTGACGTGTGGTAGGATTAGTGTTAAAAACCATCCTGATACCGCTTAAATGACATCATATAGATTTGACAGGCCGGTTGGTCTAATGGTTAGTGAACCCGACTGTTACACCAAAGGTCGTGAGTTCGATTCCCACCTATGTCAAACTTTTCTGTGATGAGCAGGAATGTTTGACCTATTTGTCTGGGTGTAAAAATATCTATATATGTATTTAAAAATACATGTATGTTTGTCAGTTGTCTAATCATCACAGTACAAACTAAAGCTGAGTTTGGGGTCAGATGGCCGTGTGTGAGTTGTCCAAAGATTATTATTT
>DWJZ01001157.1:0-25073 GCA_018249125.1 Asbolis capucinus | reverse complement strand
AAGCTTTTATTTAACTTGCAGTGTATGTTTGTATATTAGTATGTTAGTATATTTGTTTGTTACGGGTCAAATCTTGCGGGCTCAATTAGACCCTCTTACATTACGGAGCTGAAATTTTGCATACTGGTTCAGTTCCGATGACAATTAATTTTTAAGATAAGTATGATCTGCTGCTATGTTCAGGATGGTTGGACTCCAGACCAGGGAACTCCTTAACGGATAACATACGGTTATAAAATTTTATAAGTTTTTCATAATTAGGATTCTGTAATTAAAGCTTGTGTTTTTGATTTATTTAAATAAAGCTTGTTTATATATGTATTATTTATGTATCTATATTGGTTAAAAAAAATATTCAATTTAATTTTTTTAAATTACTTATCCATGCCGTCACATCGATGCGTTTTTACTGTTCAAAAATTGGGTGGATGAGAATGCGCTATACAAAGTCCGCCTTTGTATCTGTATAGTTTTTTATAGTGCAAAAAGTTTTAATAAATAAATAAAGAATTCTCATCTAAATCATCATCATCTCATTTAAACTGTATTTTCTCTCTAGTTTTTTCTAGCTCTGTCTCTGTAACACATAAATCTAAGCTCTAAAGAATTGCCTCGTTCCTTTTAAAGTTCATATCAGCTCCATCATCAGACATCTACGACAGCGTTGTATTACATAATTATGCAAACATGGGGTCACTGGAACTCCGGGTAGTGAGTCATGTTGAATTTGAAAGGATTTTATTATAAAAGACACTGAGGTGAACCTTCATAAAAAATTATAAAAACTGAAAAGTTATTTAGTCACAGTTAATTGAAACGGATTCACTATTTATATTAATTGAAATTAAAAAATATTTTATCATTAAATATTAAATTTATAAGGATCAAATAACATAAAATATTCACAATATTATCTGGATTTAAAATAAAAATATTAAATATCACTAAACATAATAATAATTATAAATATGAAGTTTGTTATACCTTCACACAAAAACTACTAAACGGATCTGGATGAAATTTGGCATAGAGATAGATTGTAGTTTAGAATAACATATAGACAAATTTTTATCAACATAGCTCGTAGGCGAAGCTGCGGGCAAACCCTAGTACATACTAAATTACATTATATGAGATAATATGTAGATACCTAGTTTATGTTTAGGTCTAGACATGTGTAATATTTATTAAAGTGAGATCACGTTGTAGCACTCGTCGTGACTAACAAGAAGTGTCTATGATAATAATATTAATCACCAATATCCGCTTCTGTACTACCATGGAATATTTAACAACATAGCGAGTCATACCAAGGGTCGTTGGTCTTTAAGACCAAAGGCACAGTACGCTTCTAGTTGAAAATATATTTTGAACTATGACCGTGCTTTGCTTCGGAAGACTAAAAAAGTAGTTATTGTGACATAACTGTAGCAGTTAGACATTTGCTATCGCGGCCTTATTTGTAGATATTTTTGTTTGTTTTAATGTAAACAGTTTCCATAGCGTATACGATATAAGGATTTTTGACACACCCAGGGTTACATAATCCAAGTTTTCATACGGATCCCTAACATTTTTGAAAATATTTTATAGCTTATGTTCATCAGGGATAATTTGGAATTCTAATGGTAAAATAATTTTTCAAATTGGTCCAGTAGTTACGGAGCCTATTCTCTCCAAACAAACCTCTCCTCTATATAATTAGTATGAATAATGAATAGATAACTATCTAATATTTTATAAGGGAAGAATCGTTCATAGTCCAGTGGATTGCTTCGGTCATAAGCAATCAAGCCAGTTGAGCAACAGGCGATCGGTTGTAAGCAACAGGCTGTAACAAATATTCTTAATCCCTTCCGTGCTTCAGAGGGCACGTAACGCCTTCGATCCAGTTTGATATCGCTACATGGCAATGAGTTAGTTGGAGACCTTTCGTATAACGTAATTCCGATACTTTTGGCTGTCCACTACCCAGTGTCCCAGTCCGTATTGGAGCAGTGTGGTGGAGTATGCTTTAGACTTCACTCTAACTTGAAGGTTTTACGATTTGATAAGTTACCTGTTATTTTTTATATTTCTTACTAGTGTCCACACGCGGCTTCGTCCGCATGATATGTTGATAAAAAATTGCCTATGTGTTATTCCAGGCAATAATCTAACTCTGTGTCAAATTTCATTTGGATCTGTTTAGTAATTTTTGTATGAAGTATCAAACATCCATAACTTTATTATTTCAATTTAATAGGTATTAGTAGAAAGTAAATTATATTAATTATAACCTATAGTATTATAACATTAATCTTTATTTAAACCTACATTAACAAAAAAAATAAAAATATTGTAACACCTAATTCCATCTATAAGAGGCTAACCTCTTATTTTGAAAAATTGTAAGTACCTCCATACTATATGGGTGTTACATAAACGTCATGTCGGATTTATTTTGGTTCAATAAAACTTATATATATATCTGCCGTTTTACATTTTTTTTAAATCAAATTGATGTCATAAGTATCTACATGTTTTTATAATAATTACCTATGTACCTTTTGCAATTTATAATATCATATTTTTTATAAATATAGGTAGAGTTCGGTGCAATTTTTATTAACTAAATATAAATTTCTGAAATTTATCTACCAACCGTGTAGGTATATTATCAAAATAAAAATATATTTTATACCAAATACCTTCTACAATTCAACATAATTCTGAGAAGTGCAGTAACAGACGAATTTACAATATATAATATCAGAATGTCATGCCAAACATTTTATTATTAAATTCAGTTTATAACAGATACATTAACCAAACCAGAGTAATGCAACTCACTGGTCATACTCAAATAAACAAAAACGACAAGGCAGGCCCCGCCTATTTCATCATGGTGGTACTTCAGCGAGATATCTCATACCAACTGTCACAACTACGAGACGTCCATTTATCTCCATAAGAAGGAGATATCTATATATAAAACAACATGCATCAAACAGAGATAACTTCTGATGAGCGAGCGAGATAACTATACTCGGAGGTGCAGCTCACAGCGCCAAGGTATTTTTATAGTCCGAACTAAATAGGAACATTTGCATTGCATGTGCAGTCTTATTACCTGAAGCAGAGGGTTCTATTTAGTTTGTACCATTGCAATACCCCGATATTCAGCATCGTCGAGTTAGACAAGGTGGGAGATATGATAAATGCGCGTGTGAGAGAGTAATGGCGAACAGTCGGATCCATGAGACTTGTTGCAATAAAGTTTCATCCAAATTCTCCTTCCCCGCTTTTTATAGCGTTGGAAAGATGGCGTTAGTTGTACTGATATAAACTACCTAGACATTATCTTCTTTATAAATGTTACAACAAAACTCATTTCCTGTTTACATGTTTGTTTATGTTATCTTATAATGACGATAAACATGTGACGTAATTGAACATCATGTTTTTTTTTCATTTAAGAAAAAAATTACGTCAAATCAATGTTGTTCTACGTGAGTTTTCTCGGCATTTCTTTTTATTTTAAAGGAAAATCTCCACTTAAATAATTTTCTGAAATATTGTACAAACTTGCTGAGCTACAAAGTAAGTAAGATAAATAGGTAATTCTTTACAAACCTATGAGGAACTTAGTTCTCTACATTGGTGTATTATTTCTTTCTTTTAATATTGAATTTAGGACTTATATATAAACTTAATGAAATCCTAAAGAGGCTAGTGGAATATGGAACTAAAAATTGTTGTGTTATAATATAAGACTTAATAAACTGCCTATTGGTATGGTACAAAACAACATTGAATGTGACGTCACGGCGAAAGGAACGATTATTTACTCACAAATTTCGCATACTAGGTCATGTAAACATGTGTAATGTGGCTATATTATTATTGTACTAAGTCTTTTTAGATTCAAGTGCTGACAGATTAGGTCAATATTAGCCATTAAAGTAAAGATAAAGCAGTACAGATACTGACAGGATTAAACAGAGGTTAAAATGAGGAAACCTGGATTGGCTTCACCTAATAACATACATATATAAACTCTACAAAGGAATATTTACTATATTTTGAACAATACTGGCCACTAATATGTATATTTGTTCAGCTTTAAAAACATACCAACCGGCATAAAAAGTACTGCAAGGATAATTCATTTAAAGTTTTCATCACTTTGGTTTCCACACTAATTGAGATCCTACACGCAGATTCTACCCGCTAGGACTATTCGTTCTTCGTTCAAATATTTAAATGTGGTACTTACGTTTGTTGTCGTAGTTCAGTCGCTGAAACGTCAAACGCGAGAAAGATCGGGTGAGAGCACGCGGCGCGCGTCGCCTCCGCAACGAAACTGAGAAACGCGCGTTTTCCGACAGAATAAAACACTAAGTTTCACACAAAAAACACCTTCATATTTCGGTAAAAGTACGGAGCGAGTCGAGATGTGTCGTCCGTGGCCGCGTTCGCATCTAAACGGCCCGAGTTTTATGTTAGATTACAGACGTAACTTTTATAGATCCTCGGTGCTATATAACGCGGTGGGCGTGTTCGAGGAACTGTGGTCCTTATATGGTGGGGTTAAGGATCATAATGGCGTGGAGGTGTCGGTGCACGGGTGTCATTAAATGTCGCGCGACGAGGGGCGAGGCGGGGAGGTGTGTGGGTAAAGTTTTGGGTATTGATTGAATATGAGACGGATTAGTTACTAATGATCAACAATTGGCTGTAATGCGCTCTAATTGATCCATGTTCTCAGATGCCTTGCATGCTGTGGATGCAGAACTTTCCTTACAAATATTTCTTTATTTATTCTGTTTCGCAGCTCTCTTGTATAAACTTGTATAAGTATCAAAATGTAACAAAAACAGAAGTTTATTTATACAAAAGTACATCGCCTCTAAGGTGACTTCCGAAATAAACAAAACAGTGGGCCAATGAACCATGTACTACTTTTCTCATTCCTGTTGGAATTCTTTCTATTGAATGAATGCACTGCGTGGGTTGGTGGGTGTATAAGAGAAATAAAAATGTGTAGGTAGCCAAGTCCGACTAATTCTTATCTACGGTATGTCTTCCTTATTTGAATAAATTAATGGTAGAGCCATCTTATTTAAGATAAAAGTTATACCTAGAGTATAAAAGTCACAATATAATACACTACATAATGGACTAGTGAGTGATGTAACTGAAAAATGCGTAATGAGTCCCGAGTTCAATTTTGTGGATATATATACTCGTTATTCTTCTGTATTGTATTAACGTAATTGTATAAATAGATTATTGTGTAAGTGCGCCAGTACGAATATCGCGTTTTGCGTCCTGTTTCGTCAAACGTGCGAAACTGGACTGGAATACGTTGTCAGCGTCAGTGTTTCTGACGATTACAATGAAGTGTTTTTAAGTCAAGAATGAATAGGCTAATACTAAATTAGTGCGTTAAACAATCTAAGACCGCATCGTCACTTAGCATTAGGTGGGATAGAGGTAATGCACTAATTTATAGAAAGTAAAAAAAAGTGAGGTATTGCTATGTTTTTCTTACTTAAATAAACCTTCAGTATATATAAATTATGTAAGACTGACACACGTGTGTATTAAATAACTGTATGGTTTATTGAGAAGAGAGGGATGCATTAATGATTTTGTTTCACTCGCAACAATTACGTGGGTATGCGCAGCTAGAAGTTAGGCGTTATTTGAGTCTAGAATTATTAAGCAAAGTTTAATTTGGAAAAATACTTTACGTCATACTTTGTGTAATTTTTATATTTTGAAAATATTGAAATTGCATTCGTTATCTATTGTAATACGAGCATGAAGACTGAATATAGTTATTAATTTAGGTAAATTCACTATTGGATTTAGTTATAACGCTTACAAACTCGGTTTAGGTACTAGGTTCACATAATTAGTTAGAAGGTATATATAATTGTTTTATTCGCCTTTTCTTCTCTTTATTATGGCACCTTTCTGAAACGATGGTAAATTTGTATGTAGTTCATAAGTGTATTGAAAATAATTATAAGAAATAAATAATTAGAATTTCGATTTACTTAATATAGAATAAATAAATAATTTTAAAAAATTACGCTTTATTATTAAAGTTAGTTTATTATTAGTTTTGACATAAATAAAGATTACTTTTTTGTATTCCAATATGTCCAAACTTAGTTTTTTATGGCGTAAAAAAATAAATGGTTTATTAATATATGGTTAAGACTAAAATAAAATTTCAATCATTAAACTAATGTTTATATTATTCATCGTGGCCATCTAGGCTAAAACTGTCTTTTAACATAAAAATTTATATGTTTAATAAACTTGATATAACTATATCAATTCAAAAGTAACAATTAACTTTATATTTCAGATGGGATTTGTTCATTGTCATATTCTTTAAATTTCCTGACTGCTACACGCAGAGTTGTTAATATTTACTTAATAACCTCCTTAGTAATGAATCAGTATTATACAATATGTATACTTGCTAGGTAAGGAACAATAAATCATGTTAATACAAGATGCAATATATTAGTGAAAACCGCATTCAAATATGATCAGGTGTAGAAATTGACTTGCACGGGTAAGGCAAAAGAATGAAGAGACAAACAGACAAAAATTCAAAAATATTTCAATTCCTTAACCAAAATTATTAGTTATAGTTTCTCCCAAATATCTTTACTATTTATTGATTTATTATAAAATCTTTATATATTTTATATCAGGCTAATGAATACCCAATGGTAAAATCCGTATACAAACAGCGATCTGTCACATATTCGGTACATGTACTGATTAAGGTAACGTACATAGAGAGGCCTGATGAAGTCTACTAATCCGCACTTGACCAGCGTGGTGCACTATGGCCTATACTCTTTGCGTTGTAAAAGGGGATCCGAGCCCAGTAGTGGGACAGTTATGGGTTAAAATGAGGGGTTCGTCAAAAGTTATATTTTAGTCAAGTATAAGATATATAATATTCTGTATCAGATGCCGCTGACGTGGACTCAGAACTTGTTAGACATCGTTTGTATTCAGTTCAGAAGTCTTGTCCGTCTTTGGTACTGTTGGACCAAAAAATTGGATCTTGAGTAAATACACTAATATTATAAAGACATACATTTTTGAGGATGGATGGATATATGGTTGAATGGATGTTTGTTACTTCTTCACACAACTACTCAACCGAACTGGATGAAATTTGGCTCAAAGGAAGATTATAGTCGGAATTAACACGTAGGCTACTTTTTATCGACGTACCTCTTACGCGAGCGAACCCGCGGACGGCAGCTAGTACTAATTATTTTTTTTCACTCAGTAAGAAATAGTTACGAAATCAATATATTACATAGATAACATGTTTTTTTTACCACAAACACTTGTTTTAAGTTAAATTTTTCTTCATATATCGTATAGATCCTTACTAGTCTGAAAGCAATTGTGAAAGTACCTCTATCTGATAGTCTATTGCAAGTTCATGCCTAAAACACTTAACTGCTTTTGATGAAAATTTACAAAGAGATACACGAAACCTTGAGAAATAATGTTAATTTCTTATAAACAATAAAGTATTGAACAAAAACTCAGAAATAAAAAATATTCGAATGATTATAAAATAAACAATAATTTTATACAAAGTATATTTTATTCGGCCAGCGTTATACACAGTCGGCGAATAAATTCCATCTTTAGTCTACCACGTATCTACTTTAACCCAGGGCCGCGCGTGACTTGACAGGTACCCCATGCATAATGATACACTGACAGGAATCCCAGAGTGATGCTAAAGATATATGTATATATTTTTACATATTAAACTTTTTATATATGCAAGGTATCTGTTGTTCCTTGTGCTACGAATCAGCTACGAGAAAATGTAGAACAAAATAGACGATGAATACTTCTATACTATACTCGGTGTTCGATCTGGAATTTTTTACAACAAACTTGTCAATGTTGTATGGAAAAAATCGTTCTGGAATTTTAACATACAATCTTGTCAATGTCGTATGGGAAAAATCGGTCTGGAATTTTAACATACAATCTTGTCAATGTTGTGTGGAAAAAATCGGTCTGGAATTTTAACATACAATCTTGTCAATGTTGTATGGTAAAAATCGGTCTGGAATTTTAAAATACAATCTTGTCAATGTTGTGTGGAAAAAAACGGTCTGGAATTTTAACATACAATCTTGTCAATCTTATATGGAAAAAAAATCTGATCGAATTTGGACCGAGTATACATAGTTTCACAGATTGGAGTTTACTATTAAGGGGGTATTGTCTTATATATGTATTTCGTGTTATTATTTACAAGCCATAGCACCTGATAGAAGGTAATACAAACAAATATTTGCGTGATAATATCTATTAAATTGTATTAAAATACACAGAACCGTCTGTAAAATAAAAACATTTTAGTTGAACTTTTCCCCTGCTTGCATTCACTACAATACAAAAGAAATCTAACAAAATGTTCCGTTTTTAAATAGAATCAAGTAGGTGTGCATATCGCCTCGCTTTCTTGTAGCTTAAGTTTCAGTAGCTCGTAAGGTTTACTGTAGGTACTGCAGCCAACATTATATGTATGTATGTTCTTCTGGGAAGCGATTACAACATGTAGCGATGTATGGGGTAAATGCAATTAGTATCTATAGTTTAATTGAAAGATATAATATAGTATATACGTAATTGTTAGTAGGTAATATAGGTAAGCGAAAGAAAAAACTATGCTTACTATGTAAGTAATATAGGTTTGTGTGGGTGTGTCTTTTTTTAATTTTACTTTTTGTTTCGGCTGGCAACGGGGATAACTCATATATCCCACATCACATCTTAAGGATTAGGGAGGAGCTGAAAAACAGCGCTAGTCGAGATCTAGAGTTAGCAAAAGCTGAGCCCATTTAATTTTTAAGTGTATATTTGTTTGTTTACTTTTGTATGTGGGAATAAATAATTTATTATTATTATTGACAAGGAAAAAAAATAGTATACATTTTGTACAGTTAAAAATCGATAAAAAAATCTTATTTTCGAAGTAACGTTAATTCTTCTATCTTGACTGTGCGTTTAAATTACCCGAAAAGTTAATATAGTTATAAAAATGCAAATATTCCGTATAAATTCCAACTTGACTATGAATAATTTCTTTAATCAATCTTTACCTTAAAATTAAATTCCACCCAGACTTAAACAGTCTACTAAGTACACACTTATTCACAAACCACCTTAAAATTCAACCCTTCAACGAGGGAGCGTCTCAAATACCGCAGAGACGAACATTAAGGGGTATTAAGACTTAGTCCCGTAGTTCCCTGTGGTGTTTCCAAAAACAAAGGCTACAGACGGGTCAGGGGGTGGGGAAGTGGAAGGGGAGGGGGGGACGTAGCTGTTACAGTTTTACGATCGGATATACGGAGTGCTCATGCGCGGTGCAGCTAACTCTGGTCTAGAATTTGCATCAAAATATCGACGCAATGTCGGCCGTCGGACTCTGTGTGTAACTCATATTCCATGCGCTATAGATTCATCATTATAACTATGTTTGTATATTTTTGAATCCTACTAAATATAAACGTGTAAGTTTGTGAGGATGGATGTTTGTGACTGTTTTACGCAATACTGAACAGATTTAAATAAGATTTGGCGCAGAGATAGATACTAGTCTTGAATATATAGGGTACTTTTAGAAAGCAAAACCGAGCGGTAACTAGTATAAAATAAGGTTTTTCGCCACAAATTCAGTAACCATACGTTAAAAAGGTATATTATGAATATACTTTTGAAAATAGGTATTTGTCCAACGGTGGACTAATTAATCTAAAGAAGACAACGATATTTTCTGCAAGTATCATTCATGGCCTGTTGGCTATTGGTTACTAAAACTTAACTACTAAGCCGAAGGAAAGTTCGATTCCCGAACCAGAAAAACTTTTTATGTTTGTTCTGTGTGTATGTAAGAAAATAATAAAGTAATAAAAAAATACTTAAGGTTGTCATTGGCAATATTTGAGTGTGTGTTTTTAAAAAAAATCCTACTTGATTTAATAAATAAAAATACTAAACATACCTAAAGAGTAGACTTCTCAAGAGCGGTTACGAAAAGAAACTAAAATTTATTTATTTTTTTTATTATAATTCTTATTAACGCAATTAATAACTGCTTTTAAATAAAAATTAATTATTATAAATTATCATAATAAAATTAAAATACCTCCTATCATTACGTTATCCTTGTTTTATATTAAAAAATAGTGGGTGGTCGGCCCAATGAAACATTCATGAAACCACTTTAACTTAATTGTATTTTATTATACAATATTTCATAATCAAAGAGATAGCTGTATTTCAATTAAATGATAGGGTTAAATTAAAAGTTATAATACCTACAAAGTTAATAAGTTAGTTTTAAGCAGATGAGAACTTTTTACTTTATTTCGTTTCTACTCTTTTGTATGATGCCAAAGATATAGTTTATATTTGACGTTCATAATTGAACATACCCACATAAATTATTTAACTGCAGGTTCATTATGTAAATAATATTAAAGATGTACAAAAACTCTCATAGGAAATTTATTTCAGTGTGATGAGTTTTTATTAATATTATTTAAAAGTTCTAAAGTGAATGATTGGATTAGTTTATTATTAAGTCATACAGTGGAAAACTCTTTCACAGGAGGCCAGAAAAAAATATAGACATCCGTAATATTTCACTCTTTTAAATTTCTTTATAAAGCATATATTCAACTTAAAGTAGTACACTTTATTGCTCAATTATTTTAAATAAAACAACAAAAGATTGCAAAAACATTCATTGCTATTTTATGTCATGAAAAAAAATATTGTCAACGTATTTACAATGTCAACACGACAAAATGACGAGAAAAGGAATTTATGCAAATGCAACGCAATCTAAAGGCGGAGTGAGGCTGAATGGGCACCGTATCGAAAATGACATTCATCCGATAATTGGTGAAAATAAAATAACACAACATAAAATAACATGAGATAAAATAACATAAATAAAATAATATAAGATACACGGATAACATTGTAGCGGATTTGCAACAATATTGCGTTGTCCACACCAATATAGATTTTATGTAGCTGTTGATATTAAATGTTGATATCAGATTTGTATACCGGAGGTAAGCGCGAGGCGAAAAACTATTTATTATTGGTTTCTGTGATCATAGTTAAGTATTTATGAACATATACCATAGTACAAAGTATTTATATATATTTATAAATAATGTTATTGATGCCGGTTGCCTCATCAATACCCTGCTTCACTTGTCTATTGTTCTACTCCGCGTGCAGGTCCACCACACCAGTCTGGAGTTAGTAATGTATGGACATTACTAACTCCTATGTCCTACTAACTCCTATGGAGGCGGCTGTCATCTTAAGGTGACCCGTCTGCCCATTTGTCGGCTCACCACATAGTAAAAAGGTACTTGAGAATGGTATGAAATAAATAGAAATGAATTGAGAACCTCCTTTTTTTAAGTTAAACATTGAATTTAAAAATAGTAAAATGAAGAAGAAATAGCTATATCCCTTTTCCGATACGGTCGTACCTAGATTAAGGTTCATCAGTGTATATGTAAAAAATATCTTAGGTGCAAGAAAAATCTAAATTTGGGGTACATATTTGATATGCCTTATATTTAATATGTAGATAAATGAGTCTTGAGTTTTATAATATGGATTTTTTATTGAAAATTTATATTTTAATGCTTTAATTCTAAGATTTATCTCTTTTATTATTGTTGAATATTTGAACTAAAGAGTTAGTGCCTACGTTCAGTAATTATTAATTAAGTAGATTGTTCTGTTGGTCTAGTGACGCAGACTGCTATGCTTGAGGGTCATGATTCGATTCCCACCCAGGACAAACTTTTCTATGACGAACGGGAATATTGTTCGGTGTGTCTGGATGTAATAATATCTATACCTATACATCATCATTATCGAAACCTCTACTGGGCACTACTGGGCTAGGATCTGCTCTCACAATGTTCGGGGAACATGGCATACTCCATCAGGTCTGCGGCTTGGTAGACTTTACTCATCTTCAAGGAACCTTCATAGGGAATCTGAAGAGTGCAGGTTTCCTCACGATGTTTTCCTTCACCGAAGCACAGATTATTAACTTTTAAAACGCACATAGATAACTTTCAAAATTAGAAGTGAGCGCTGCGCGGCTTGCGTGCTGATAAAAAGTATCTATTTAAAAATATATATGTATGTTTATCAGTTGTCTGATCACCACAGTACACGCTGACCCTTAGAGCACAGATGGCTGTGGATAAGGTGTCCAAAGATTATTATCATTACGCCTCTATCAGACCACTATTATCGCAGAAACTTCAAAATATTTTAGCTGTTACATATAATCTTTATCGACAACAGTCAAACAAGTTCTTTTATATATAAACAGAATAAATACCAGGTTAAAAGGAAAATTTTAACCACTTTAATAATATGATGCTTTTATGACACAAGGTAGAAGTTCTCTTGACTACCTTAAATGGCTACCAACGAGAATTTGGGCACAATAAAAGTATATTTACATACCTATTGACTGGTTTCAATTATTGGATATTAAAAAAGTTTAAAGTTAAGTAATTTTATGATTGTGTCGTATAAGTTCTTGGAATTAATAGCTATCGTCGATAACCAAGATGTTTTAGCAGTTGTAGATAGATATGTATCTATTATCTATCTATCTAATGAACCTCTATCTATCTGTCTATTGTACCTATGTACCTATCTAGGTATAACAAATTTGTAAATCTATCTAACCATGTACTTATGGTAGATATATTTCTGGGTTTTAGTGAGAAATTGAACCCAATTTTTTTATATTTTTATGTTTATCTATTTAAGTGTTTTTGTGTTTATCTGTTTCTTTATTCACCTTTATTTTTAATACGACTGCAAAATACCCCACTACCAAATATCTTTCGTGTATAGAAAGCGATTGCTTTCAGATTACTTATAAGTATTGATGTTTTATATGACCAAGCAAAGCCCGGTTTGTCATTACAACGAATAATTTCCCTCTAGGTACTTGGCTATCTCCTCTGAATGAGGGAGATAGACACCTTTGAGGACTATATGAAGAATTTTCAAGAAAACAGTTTTCCTCGCGATGTTTTTCTTTACCGTAGCGAGTTATAATCAACTTCTGATACGCACATCACTTTGAAAAACAAAGGTACAAGCAATCGGATCTGATCCCGGGGCCTCCCATGCAAGAGACCTAGGTTCAAGTGTAGGCTATTACGGATTTTCTAAGTGTCTGGTAAGGTACATACTTTAGTACAAACAACGGAGAAAACTATAACAATCTTATTGAAGTCTCGCAAATGAGTAAAATTATAAATGAAACAGCGCCACGGGAGTCTTCACATGAATGAACCGTTTGCATAATTAACAAGTTAAATGCCTGTTAATTAATGAGTTGATTAACATTTTAATATTCAAGCTGTAGTATGTTGTTAATTGAGTTGCAACTTTGTTTCGTAGAGATTTGCAGAAACGCCTTTATTGTTTGATTGGCTTGGAAGTAAAAGACTAAGTTACATGATTCGTATGTAAAATACTTGTGTAATTCCCAGTGTTTAAGCATTTTCTACCTCTTAGAGACCTGTCTTAGGTTGAAATCGAAACGTAAATTGTATAGAAACGATACGTAAATTGTTATTGACAGTAGGTAGGTACTGAAGGTGCCAGGCGTGAGTCAATTTCAAATGCATGGTAATGAGTGTATTATTTTAATTTTATAATTAAATGAATTTCCAATGTATTTTTATATAAAATAGTAGTTTTTTGTATTTCCCTTTCGTTTGTATTTTAACTATGTCACACTTTTCTGTCCTCATAATTTTCGTGGTAAAGTGTACAAAGTTACGTGTTTCACGTAAAAGGTACAAAAAGTAACCTTTGTAGGTACTCACTTACGTAGTACATGTAGGTATTATAGTAACTCTGTCTATCTGTTGCGCCTAAATTACTTATCAATTTGATGCGAAACTTTTTATCTATAGACTAGAACTTGAGAAAGAACAAACCTTGAAAAAAAAGTTAATGGTATAAGAAAATAAACATATTCTTTCGAGCGATTTTTAAATTTCGAACTGTGGGGTAAATAGAAGATGAAAATCGTATAACGCGATCATTGTCGTGGGAAAAAGCTAATTAATTAAGATTTATTTTGATATCGATATATAATTTTCTTAAGGCACCAAACATATTCGATAAGTAAATAAATAATCCTCACATCTGGTGACCAGAAGTCTGGCTATTTTGCTCTAAGAATTACTTTAGCAGTTCAGCAGGGCAATTCTGCCATCGTTTTTGGTACAATGCCCCAAGTTGGAGTGTTAGATTATTTTAAAATATAATTACAGTTATGTTTAGGTTTAATTTTATTTTGTCTATATATAACCCTTTTTTATTATTTAGTACGTAATATCACATCTACGTATAAAAATGGAGACTTTAAGAGAAGAGTGATTAGGCATTCACTAAAAATAAAATTTAAAAAAACATTCTTTGGACAACTCACACTAAGCGTCACACTAAACTAAGCGTTAGCTTGTGCCATGATGATCAGACAAGTGATAATCTTACATATATACTATTAAATACACAGTTCAATATATGTATATTTCTATTACACACAGAACAAACATTCCTGTTCATCACAGAAAAGTTTGACCTGTGTGGGAATCGAACCCACGACCTGCGGTGTAGTAGTCAGGTTCAATAACCACTAGACCAACCGGCCTGTCAAGTTAAGTGAACTAAGTTAGTGCGCCACATCTTACACATCGCCACTCACAATCAGGTCGGATCGATGTCAAACATTAACTTATACTATGTAAAAAAACTAATCAATATGAATACTAACTTTAATAAATAATAATATATTGAAATATTAACACATTACTGTTTACTTACCTTATTTGGAGAGGTACTCGTAGCCTATTTAAAAAGATTAACATAAGAGTTTCCTTATAAGTTACAAATTATTCGACATTCGTTTTCTGGTCACCTTTACAACATTGTTGATAATAACAGAATACACATATAACATGTTTACTTAATTTAACTCATTACTTAACCTGGTATTTCACATTATATCCCAACATCACTGGTTAAACACAGCACAAAGTAAAACAACACACAAACAAACAAAGTTAAAATACTGCTACGAATGTGCTACGAAATTTTAAAATCAATAATATTCTTTACAATAAACGATGTTTAATTTTACTTTTTTTTTAAATAGAAAGTAAATATAGATTAAAAATACACCTCAAGGTCATCACTATAACATCACATACGACATTCTTGTGATGCGGGACTTGTTGTTATTAAAGACAAAGGTACACATCTTAACCTTATGAGGTTAATGACCTTGAGAAGCATTTTTAAACTTGACAGACTAATGTAGTGCGTTTGCAAGCAATGTCACGTTTCAACTGTCAGTGAAGTAAGGCCACGGTCGAACTAAGCTGATTTGCATCAAAATGCTCGTCCGCCCCTCGCTTAGTAAAAACAACGTTCGACCTACTTTCCAAATTCTTGCATTGTTCTCAATAAAATTTGCATAACTTTTATGTAAAATTTGGTTTGTTGGTGGCTTTTTTTGCGCAATTTTTACATAAAAATACTCTAACTTAATGAAACGGAATTTTAAATTTCAGTATTTTAAATTTTAGGATTTAATTTTCAGTCGCAATAGAAATAGATAAATATCTTTGGACAATTCACACACGGCCATCTGAGCCCAAACTGACTGACTGACATGTGAATATATTTTTAGATTCACACAGAACAAAAATTCCTGCTTATTTGCAAGATTATTCTAGATGGGCATGTTGCCTACATTTCGGAATAGCAATCAGATTCACTATCCACTGACCAACTGGCCTGTTATGTTGGAGATGAATAGGTACTTACACATCGCTGTACAATACACGTATTCAACAATAATGTATCGTTGCTAGAACCACCATAATTTTATAATAAATTTTAAGATTATTGTTCACTGGTGGGAAAGGCATAGTAATTATACCCACAGTCTTCATCGCCACTTTAAGACTTCATCGCCAATTACCATCAGGTGGGATCGTAGTCAAACGCTAACTTATTTATGGTAAAAAAAGTCTTTGTAATGATGTCATTTACTTGACTTAAAGCATAAGGTGCCTACAATAATAATGGAATTATAAAATAATAAATAATCCATCGATTTCACCACACTAAGCCAAATTTAAACTATTTTCTATTTTCATTTCTATTGAGATGATATATTATGAGAAACGGATGGAAGTAGGATTTTTTTTAATAAATTTCCGTGATCCTTTGATCAAAGAATTTTAACCATTATACACAGTATATCTAGAAATATCTCTCGTGATAAACTTCGAAAACTGTTTTACTTAATTTTTGTTTAACAAAGCGAACAGAAGGGTGAATAGGCATTTACTAAGTTAGTGCGCCCAACGTCTTACACATCGCCACTATCAGGCGTTGCACATTTAACCAAAACTTAAAGTTACTTAGTTAACTTAAGTTTGTGTTGTTTGTATGGCCGATTATAGATAGGTTTTGTCACTCACGACTTTAGGCTTATCAAAGTATTGTTTTTTATATGTTTTTATATATATTTATAAATGTTATAATTTATGTATAAACTTTGTATTGTTAACTTTTGACTTCCGTCAAGTGTATCGATTTCTAAGACGAATTAAATTCTTTTCAATTTGTTTAATTTTTATTCACTTATTTTTGTTTTAAAATATTTATAACTAAAGCGAAACTCTTCTTGGTTTGACTTTAGAAAACAGAATGAATCGACACAAAATATGGAAATTAGATACCCTAAAATATTGTTCAAATAACTTAACAATACTCGATACCAAATGGAGCCCAATTGGACAATGTTTGGGCATTTTACCAAAAACGTATTGTTATTATAATAAGGAGAAAGTTTGGAACCAATTCCTTTAGACTGTTTTTTTAAGTACAATTTTGACTTGGATCTATGAAATAACTTTTACAATGTTGATATGAATTTTTATTTGACGGCCCTGTAGTTTAATGATTGTGTGTGAAGGAGTCCAGAATTCGATTTCCAATGCAGATATTTGTGCTTCAAAATTGTCGTCTTTGTTTTCATTTACTCGTCATCTAAAGGTTGTCTGGAAGAAATCCTTGCTTAGAGATAAGACCAACTAATGTACGTTATATATAGATGTTTCTGTATTGTTATCCTTTTTCTTGGTTTATAATAAAGAGTTATCTATACATCTATGACAGATAAGAGTTTGTTCTCGGGTTAAGTATGTTAGTACGTTGTGCTGTGATTGCGATCTATGTATATAGAACTCTTTCGGATACACGGTTCGATTCCAACAGGTATAAATTACCATCCTTAGCTATTTTTATACGTCACCTTAATACAAATATAATACTGGCTTGTAGCACTATGTTTTGAAAGTGTCGTAGTTGTTTTAAATGAGTTTTTGGTGGAAACCTGTACAGTAATTAAAAAATTAAGGTAGTAACGTGGGAATCCTTTATTGTAAATGGTAGAATTAAAATATATTTTCTTTTCTTTAACGATTTATTTATGGTTGAATCCAGTAACATGGAACATGACTTGGCGTGACCAAAATCCATGCAACTATGTAGAAATATTGTTATATACGTATATACATATATTTTGTGTTATAACAATGAAAAAAGCGTAATTACCCGTTTACATTTTAAAAATTTCGTATCTGCGACGATCTAAGTTTAAACAAGGTTTATTAAAAATATTTAAAAGCACAAGCTTTAATTACAGAGCCCTTATACGGAGAAGCATATAAAATTTCATAACCGTATTGTTAACCGTTAAGGAGTTCCCTTGCCTGGAGCCATTCCTGAAGCAGCAGATCATACTTATCATAAAAATACATTGTCATCGGAACTGAACCAGTATGCAAAATATCAGCTCCGTAGTGTAAGAGGGTCTAATTGAGCCCACAAGATTTGACCCGTAACAAACAAATATACTAACATACTAATATACAAACATACACTGCAAGTTAAATAAAAGCTTGTAAAACGGTTGAGATTATTATTATAAATGAAGTTAGAAGAATTTTCCTCAACAGTAATTAAACGGATTTCAACTTTGTTGTGCTAAAGTTTATAAATATTGGCCCCTTTTAAAACATTGTTTACTACCATCCATCCATCCTTACAAACTTTCCCATCCATCCTCACAAACTTTCCCATTTATAATATTAGTAGAACAAAGAATTACTTACCTACATCCTAGTAGGTATTTATAACGAAATATTTATCCACAATTTTCTACCTAAATAATTAAAATGTCATTATAATAATAACCATAGTATTACAATAATATTTTAAATACCTAGACACTAAAAAACTACCTAGTGGATTTAAAGCACACAATTTTTGTCTTTATGATGTTACTAAAATAAAAAAACATGGCGTCATACATCAATAGGTATAGGTTTAGCAAACCAAACTATCTCATAATGAAGAAATAAAAAATAATTTAATTTTTACAATATATACAAATGTTATTATCACCTTCTACTGATTGTAGCCTATCATATAATCTGATTAAAAATCAGCTTTCATAGGTATAATATTTTTAATTTTATTAAGACATTCGAATTTTAAAATTGTTTTAATTGTGATAATTTATAAATATATATATTTTACATAATAGAGAGGTTAATGTCTACTCACATTAACATTTAATGTTATAAATATTCAGTAGGTAGGAGAGAACACTTATCGTCTATATTGGTATACATATATATGTATGTTGTAAGTTCTGTATGTTCATATAATAACGATGAATAGATTTAGTCTCGAGTTTCTTTCCTTCTGTAGCTACGATTTGGCGATGAAAACTGAGTAAAAATAAGACAGAATCTTAAGTTTTTAGAAGAAGTGCAGAAGTATTTTACTGCAAAAGAAGAGTGGAAGGAATTTGGTCTATATCAAGGTAAGTGGTAGAGGCCAGACAGAGAACATTTCTGTTTTTAAGCAGAGAAAAGAAGGTTACCTGATGGTAATTAATCACCCGTGAACATTAACAACACCAGGCTACGACGTCACAAACTTCTCTGCCAGGAAACAATTGACAGACGGGCGGGGACAGTAGGAAAGAAGAGAAACGCTTTACAAGTTGGAACGCTAAAGCCCGGTAGCTTTCAGATATCACTCAATAATGACACTAACTGACCCCGGAGACAACAACAACGTCAACTTCAGGACAGAAGACAGAAGAAGAATGAGAAGGATGACTCAATGGCACAGAGAAAGAATAAGAGAAGCTGAAGCCCCCAGCTAGAGCATAAAGCATCCGCATGGAATTGAGGTGGTATTCTAGGCCGTGACGTGAATAAAATCTAAAAAAAAAGGTTGTTCAAGAAAAAGAGAGACACATCTGGCAAAAGCCGAGAAGAAAGAAAGAGACATATGGCAAAAGGCTGTAATAATGATTAATGGTTCATTACTACTTCATAGTAAAAGTTTAATTAATTTAGGTTTTTAAAATATAAATTCATATCAACCTTATGCTCAAATAGATACTACAATAAAAACTAGTCGCTTTTGGGTTTTTCTATAAAATTTACTATAATATCACATTTAAAGAAAAAAATATTTATAACCAAATGAAAAAGAGTGAATAGGCTTTTACTAAGTTAGTGCGATTTACCAGCAAAAACTACGTAACAACTTACTATAAGC
Organism: Asbolis capucinus; assembly: GCA_018249125.1. Classification (NCBI taxonomy): domain Eukaryota; kingdom Metazoa; phylum Arthropoda; class Insecta; order Lepidoptera; family Hesperiidae; genus Asbolis; species Asbolis capucinus. The sequence goes on along the minus strand of DWJZ01001157.1, from coordinate 5,276 downwards.
GGTAACTTATTGAATACGAAAAAAATCCTTTTTAAAAACCCTGCAAGAAGCCAGCCCTAAGAACTATGCAAGAATTCGACGTCGATCCTTCGAGCTTCGGTGGACCTATGGTGTGAATATAGTTGTGGACTAGTTCGCATGCGCATTAGGTATTCTTATACAGACGATTCTCTATTTACGTTCTTAAAGTCATTGCAATCCATAAGTCCACTGCTGGGCTCGAGTTTCACAATGTGATACAGGCTATAGAACACCACGCTGACCAGGAATGAATTGGTATACTCCATACATCGAGGTCTTTATGGGGAAATTTGAGGAGTTTCAGGTTTCTTCACTATATTTAGCTTCCAGGATTCCAACGCAGAACCTCCCATACTAGAAACTCTCACTAAGACGTTTTTGAATAAAATATACACACATCACTAGTAGGTAAAGTTATGCACCGAATTCTATTATATGATAGTACTTAAATATGTATCGAGTCGTGTATAAGTTATAATGATATGCAAAAGTATTCGGCTATCAACATCTAAACCGGTCCATGTGTGTCTGCGCTCAGTATTACTAAACCACGGGTACTGTTAAGACGCGTATAATGGACGAAACTCGAGTAAGCTAGTGCTGGGGAGTATAAATACTCATCGTATTAGTACTAGATCATTAGGTACTAGGTACTCACGTGTAGCAACAAGTATATGTCACCGGAACGCCGGTATCACTGCACCGTAGTTGAAATTCTTCCGTAATACTATCACTCGCGAATCTACGCTTCCGAATGCCGACTGATTTTTTTCTCGCGTAACGGCCCATTAAACTTGTAGATTTCTATCTCTTTCTCCAACATGATAATATTAAGAAGCGAGACAAAGAAAGGTTGCGGTTTATGGGTTGTTGATAGAATTGGTATCCGCTCGGTAACGTACCGCCGCCGTGTTGCATATTTTTATGTGATGTAACCTTGTAGAAACGTAGAGAAAATGTATAATTGTTTTGAATACTCTTTTAATACTTTTTTTTTTACTATTTTCCTTTGTTCTTTGTCTATGACGATATGGGATTATATAGGCGGGAAAATAATTGTTGGTGCGTCAAATTTAATATATAAGAGTAGGAATTGTTTCTAATGAGAAAAAAACTGCTTGAAATTGATTCTTTCCAAACTTCTAATTTTTTATTTTAATTTATATCTAATTTGTGAAGAAGCTTCTAATTAGGAGCCAAAATTTGGAGTTTCCTTATGTTTAATTTGAAACTTGTTATAAAGGTAGTTAATTGATAACAAAACTTGTATGTAATCATTAAGTCAATGAGTCTTGGAATGGGTTTTTCTAAAAAAACTAAAGAAGTCTGGTCGTATACTTAAGAACTTTTGAACTAAACTTTAGAAAAAAAATCGGATAGTTCATTACAACCTATTTGGAACAATATATATATTTAATGTTGAACTACTTACTATTCTGAAACAAAAGGAACTAGATACTACTTTGAAGTGAAGACATTAAATTAATATAATTCATATACACAGATATCTATATAAAGAGACAATGTAACATAAAATACAAATATGAAAATAAATAATAAATTATATACTTAAGAACAAATACTTATCCATTACGAAAATATCACTATAATATTATTTATGTACAAATAACAACACATTTACTCACAAACAGCCCGCAAAACAAAAACGAAAGGCAAGAGACGTTCGTACAAGGTTACAACACCGGCTATTATCTCACCGAAAGATGTTTAGGAAATATAGGCGTCGCCCAGAGCGCAGTCGTACATCTTGCTTTATATCGCCTCACCCAGCATTGGAGAGCAGAACATCAAACGACGTTATGGGCTCCGGACGTGCAGACGGCCGACGACGAGAGAGACAGACGTACACGGGGAACAGAGACGGAATACTTTTGCAACCAACTTTTATTATTCGCTACACAAACAAATATTCCGATTGAATACATACATAACAATTGGATCGGAATTAACGAATTTTGGGATGATATTAATGTAGCGCACTTGTAAATTTCATACAACTTGAAAGATTTCAAAATCTAAGGATTTGTAAAAGTACAAAATATTTCACTAACTAAATACTTGTACAGCAAACACAAGATTCCACCAGATTAACCACGGCGGCTTGAACTAAATTTAACCAAAGTAATTTAAACGTCTCACTGATTTAAGTACATAAACAAACCGAAGAGAAAAGACGTAGGCTATAAAGCTTTATATTATAAGCTCAATATATATCTCGAGTAAATTGAGTACCACAAATACCTACGTCGAGAGCGAAGCCCTGACGAGGCATTTTATTTACATTTACGCAAATTGAATCCTTGGTGCCGGGCCAAGAGGAAACTCGTTCACATATTCATCCGAGAGGGGAAGTGGGGAGGGGTGAATAGGGACGAGATTCGATTTGCCTAATAGCAGGAGTGAGCCGGGAGGGCGCACTCAATTACGTAGAGTGAGTGAGGTGTCCCGTTACACTCAGTACATAATTACATTATCTGATAAACGGTTAGAGCTCTGAGAGCTACGAGTATTTCAGTGAACGCACTTAGCGGATTTTCCTTAAATGCTTATTTTCTATCGGCTTTGAGCTGGGATTTTTTTTCTTAAAATTGGATTTCAAATTTTTGCTCAATATAATAATCTTATGCAGTTTGACTGATTCAAAGTTTTCTTTGCAGACTGTATGATTTTTGTGGAGACCATTCTCGGGTAATTTTTTGTATTTGTACATCATCTATAACAATAATCGAAGAAAACAGTAATAAAATCTAGTCATTTAGTGTACGGTTTATAAATCTGATTCACCCTTCTCGTAATGATTCTATTAGCCCCATATGTAATCTATTGAAAATTGATATTTAAAGCAAAACCTTCAAATAATAATGTAATAAAACAACAAATGAATGAAAACCCATTAAACGACGAAAATAATTTGTATGGACTGTTTTTAGATGAGCGCCAAAATCACAACACACAAACGTAGGATAAATTTGCGTCAGTAATTTTATAACTGATGTACAAGCACAATGGAAACTTGCATACGGTGGATGCTTGCTTCAGAAGGAGATGGAAGATGACAGAAGCCATTTAGAGTCTTTCCCGTGGATACAATGTTTCAAATATATGTACACAGATTCCTTATTTTGATCCGATTCACCCACTAATAAGTTTCCACTCAGCATACAGTCGCAGTTCCATTTAACTGCTTCTAAAATACGAATAGTAAGTTAAGTTTAGTAACACTGTATTACAACAGATGGCGTTTTACCAGTTACTACTAATCTAATATACTCGTTGGCAGGTCTGAACGTAATATAATGAGTCGACTGGTAATTTCATTTCCATTTAACTGGTTACAAATTGCAAATGAATACTGAATCTACAACCTATTCATTAGTATGTGGAGCGAAAATTCTGTAATGCTTTTTACGAATATTACGCGGACGGAGTACTATGAGATGTGGCACAGTTAAAGTTTTTATATAGGAGTGAATAAGCCAATATTTTATTTAATAATGGTAAAAAAATATATTACATTTTTTTATATTACTTATTATTATAAATAAAAATATTACGCACACTATGGTAAACTTGATGCAGAGTTGTTTAACAAATTTCAGTACTGTCAATGTAAATTACCGTTCACTTTCAACCGCATTCAATATGTCAAATAAAGGTAGCCATTTTATATTTTTTCTTTTATCATCCACATGACTGGTTGCAAATTGTAGATAAGGAGTTTTAATGTTAATGAAGACCACACACCTAGTGATTCCGGTTACTTATTTTATGGTTGGCTACACTGTTATTACAGCGACTGATTGCTACTCTTTCTGTACATAAAGCGAGAAACCATGTTAGTTTACAAACAGCATGGCATCTACCGCATGCTGGGATATCATTAGGAGACCAGCTCAACACAGAAGAAAGCCTTTTATAAATGTTCGTCGGTAATAAACTCGTTTGTGAACAATTGATGTATTGTACCCATTTGTTGGATAGTTCGAAGTGTGTCTACTTCTGTGGGTTTTATATAAATTCTTATCACTATAAATATTTCTATAACAAATAATATAATTTAAATATATAATATAATGTAATAAACTTAATGATATTTAAAATTTTTGCACACCTTAGTCGGTGAATTTGCCGATCTTATCAATGTTAAAAATTGTAAACACTCTTGGACACATGTTTTATGTAAATAAAGTGATTGTATTGTAATTTTAATTTATGTAAATAGCATACGTTGTAACCTAAGCTACATAACATTCCTTATAAACACATCATAATACTCTTTATATACACAATTATTATTGATTATTAATACCCAGGTATAAGTAGAAATTATTACATGAATAAATTATTTACATTAATCTTATCATGTTATTATCCTAACCTTATACCATGTATAACACAAAGAAACGAAGGAGTACCTACATAAATGAAATGAATATATATTGAATGAAGATAGATAAATATTAAATCAATAAAGAAATTAAAATACAATGAACATAAAAAAACCATTATCAATTTTGTATGGTAAATATTCCAGATGGATTTTTCGCACACTAAAGGTATAAACAGATTAATAATTATTAATTATGCATAAAAAGAGGCGTGTCTTAACACATAATTAAATTCAAAAATTCTCGTACAAAGTATCCAATGACATCTGAATTGTATACACCAGAGCCTGTACACCTAGACACATTAGTATCAAGATACCAGTAATGTAGTTTTCAATAACACTAAAATATTCATTTGATAGCAGCTGTCCATTACGATAGAAGGTTACAATGTTGCTTTAAATTCCAATACTCGGGATATCACAACAAAATGATAATATGGTTTTAAGTTTAATATATTGTTGATATTTTATCCTTAGTTACGACGCCCGGTCGCGGTTATTAAGCCTCGAAAATACCTTTACCGGTTTCAGTTCTTTTCATATAAGAATGTTGAATACAAATCCTTGGATATGTTTTGAGCTGAGAGTAGGAAAAAAATATAAAAATTAGTAGCGTCGTTTATCGTTTAACTAGTTTTGTGTACGCGGCTTCACTCGCGTGATGTTAGATAAAGTTACATGTTTTATAATCTATGTCTATCACAAATTTCATTCAGATTAGTTTAGTAGTTTTGCGTGAATAAGTAACAAATATCCATCTTCACAAACTTCCACATTTTTAATATTAGTAAAATGAACAGCAAATATTGGAAACTTTCAAATAAAAACCATCATATGGAGCCTT